>LPNX010839646.1:8846-56973 GCA_001517045.1 Pseudotsuga menziesii
GGTGGCAAAATTTGAAGGCGTTTGGGTGAAAATTGAAGGAGTTACGGCAAACCTTAAAAATAGACAAATGTGGGATTTCGGGTCTTGGGAAGTGGAATTTGGGATAGGGTCTTCAGGAATGAAATATGCAGAATGGAATTGCAGAGATGTCAGTGAAGTTTCAGGGGAAACAGAGTTGAAACCAAGGAGATATGGTCGAAAAACATAATTTTATATTTTTTTTTTTGAGGAATGGATCTGCAACGGCGTGAAAGTGATTGAAAATAGTGGAATCTGCAACGGCGCGAAAGTGATCGACAACAAATGGATCTGCAACGACGCGGAACTGACTGACAACAGTTCTGGACAGAGGAAATATGCGATTGTGCAACTGAAAATAGATATGGACCCCAGGTATGTGCGGCTTACTATCGGTTCAAGGGATTCACTCAGCCACCAATGCTGTCTGACGGCTTGCGTATTGGGGCAGTACCCCTCACTCCAAGGCTCAGGTAAAACTGATAACCGCTTGGCCACAAACGACAGCTCTTGGTTTACCTCACGGGTGGGAACTAGTCAATCAGGTAGGGGTCGTTGCCGTTTTTGCTGGCAGGTCCTCTCAATGGGCCAGCTACTTCGGGGTTCCTGTGGTACTCCTCACAATGAGTTTTAGGGCTAATTCCCAAGTACTTCCCATAGTTAAGTGGATAGGGATTATTCCTAGATCCGAACCTGCAACAGAAGCGAAAAAAAATTTGGGCAGAAATTTCACCCAACGAGCCCAAGAAAGTGCTCTGATACCAGATGTGAGGACCCTGCAGCAAATAATTAATCAAAATACAAGATATAGCAGCAGAACTCAAAATCACTTTTATATTAATCGTAGGCCACTTCGAGGGGGCAACCTCGTTTGAGCAAGCTCAATACAAAATAACTTCACCGTGCCTTCCTTGGCCTCAACACACACTTATATACTAAAAATAGGCGTCAATACTATGGGTCAAAACCATGGGCCAATATAAACTATGGATCAACAAATACTACAGGTGGCTTACAAAGCATATGCTCCAAACAACAATAACACAAACTATGGATCAACAATTACTATGGGACGACTTACAAAGCATATGCGTCCAACAACAATATACTAACACTGTAAAGAGAAGGATTGACATGGGTTCCTAACATAGGACTACACATCCGCTTGCATTATGCATCGCTTATGACCATTTCACCTTAACTTTAGGTATGAACCCACTTCATAATGTCACAGAACCTTCATACTGCTTTTAGAAGTGGCATTATGTAAGTGGTAGAGATTTCATATTCATGGGTGCCCTAGTTAGATCCTACTTTGCAGTTTGGTACCCATGCCGAGATTCCTCCAGTAGGTTTGGGGGTCCCTTATAGTCCTATCATGTCCTTGACCAAGAGCTTCATATCCCTCTTGAACTTTATACTATCCATCTCCCACAAGGGCTCCATCGTATATCAAGTTGTAATTTCATTTCATGTGTTTTTCTTTCCTTATTGAGCTTTATGTTGGCTCCCCGCTTCAGAGTTATAATCCATGTAGCCCGAGCTTTCCTCAATCCTAGCCAAGCAGAGCCTTTTATATATCCTTTGCAACTTGATCATCCATTACCAGGAGGATACCTTCCCCCGAGTGTCTTCATCATTCACATGCTTCCTTGCATTGAGCATAGGTATGTTCCACTGCTTGGAACTAGTTTTCTTGCCCACGACACTCATCTAATCCTAGATATATACTATACGAACTTTTATTCTTTTTCAATATTTTTAATCTGAAAATGTCCAAAAAAATAAAAAAACATAAAAAGCCAGATAGGAAATGATATTACTTTTGGTAGTTGTAGAGTCGTGTCTCCTTCGAACAGAGCACTGTATATCACATCCATTGGTTGGATTATTAGTATGACTTTAGGAGCTATACTCGTTACTCTGATTTTTCTCCACCAACTGGTTATGCTTCTAGCCCCTATGGAGCCTCTGTTGATGCCTCCTCTGTCATAGAGTTGTCCCATTTTGCATGTCGAGTCTATGCTTCCTATGTTCAGTCACCGTTTTCCTTATGCTCTTGTTCGAAGGAAGTATTAGCATGAGTCATCCATTCCTCAGTTATCTTATCTTTGCATGTTGACCATTCCCGATACAGTTACTGGTTTGTGCACATATTTTTCATTGAATTTATTCCAAATTATCCAGCGTTCTTGAGTACCTCGTGTTGGTTGATGGGGGATGCCTTAATTCCCTCCTTCCAATGGATTCCATTCCATCGAATTCAAATTATTTATTATGGAATAGGAGTCTAGAGTCCATTGAGTTCCTTGATACTTGCAGCCATCAGTGATAGGTTCTCTCGCCATTGAAAGGATTATTAGTATGACTTTAGGAGCTATACTCGTTACTCTGATTTTTCTCCACCAACTGGTTATGCTTCTAGCCCCTATGGAGCCTCTGTTGATGCCTCCTCTGTCATAGAGTTGTCCCATTTTGCATGTCGAGTCTATGCTTCCTATGTTCAGTCACCATTTTCCTTATGCTCTTGTTTGAAGGAAGTATTAGCATGAGTCATCCATTCCTCAGTTATCTTATCTTTGCATGTTGACCATTCCCGATACAGTTACTGGTTTGTGCATATATTTTTCATTCAATTTATTCCAAATTATCCAGCGTTCTTGAGTACCTCGTGTTGGTTGATGGGGGATGCCTTAATTCCCTCCTTCCAATGGATTCCATTCCATCGAATTCAAATTATTTATTATGGAATAGGATTCTAGAGTCCATTGAGTTCCTTGATACTTGCAGCCATCAGTGATAGGTTCTCTCGCCATTGAAAGTTTTGGGAATACATCAATGTCCCTTGATTAATGGATTATTTCAAGTGTTCGACCTCAACACATCTATTCACACTTGTTATATTGCACTTTGTACCTTGATTCCCATTATCATTATCAGTGGGATGTCTCGTTTCTATTAACGGTATACCTCAATGATAGGTAATAAGACGATGGACCATTGTGTTCGACCTATACACCTTTATTCACGTTATGGGACATGTACTCGTAGTGGTTTGCATAGAAGACCTTCGAGCTTGGTGGCATTCCACATATGATACCTCCTTGATCGTTCCAGTATTTATGAGATGTCAACTCTCATGACTAGATTCCAGTATATTATCACATATATTCATCCACTTTGGAGATTTTTTTCATTGTATATTATACGTGGCGATGACCACACATGACATTTGTATATTATGCCTATTCATGGCCATTGTACTCTTATGTATCCATGACCTCTACATGTATATTTGCAGTCGCATGCTGAGATTTATCATTGTATGGTACTGATGAATGGCTGGTTCTTCCATGTGGGTCTTCATTACTCCACATCTTGGATGGATATAATGTATTTCAGCCATCATGTTACCCCTCTGAC
This sequence comes from Pseudotsuga menziesii, assembly GCA_001517045.1. Lineage (NCBI taxonomy): Eukaryota > Viridiplantae > Streptophyta > Pinopsida > Pinales > Pinaceae > Pseudotsuga > Pseudotsuga menziesii. The sequence continues at coordinate 12,288 of LPNX010839646.1, forward strand.
CTCACACATTAGGGGGGATTTGTTATAGCTGATTTTACCACACTTGGTAGATCACAAATTTATGGCCTTCCATGTCCCTTTGTAGACTCCTTGGGCCCCCCTTGCTCAATTTATACTTTGATGAACTAAGAAAGTCCCTTAATAACACCTGTTTATGTGTATATGTGGATTTTAATCCAATACCCGCATGTACACACAACTTTTGAGACAATACTTGCATACGTCAGGAAATGTGCATAAAAACAAAAACTTTTGGATTTTTCCTCATTGAGTCCCAAATAACTTGACTCTTAGACTTCCATATTCCTGGAAACGCTCCGAATCGACCCTCCATTGCTTATTGGAGGGCTATATATTGAACCTCTTGGATACATTGAAGGAGAATAATTTTCGAGAGAAAGGAAACTATAGTTCATTGTTGCCTCACTTGTTTATGGTTGAGTCTGCATCCATTTGTCCCTTTGGAGCACACATTGCTTCTCTTCCCAAGATTTCCTTTTCTTTGTAAGCTTTCCATTGAGATGGAGTATTGAAGTGGTGGAGGTCCGGGTGGAGGACTCGGTTTACCCATTTCGACGAGGTGCAGAGAGAGTTTGTCACTGTTCTATCTATGTTTTTTATTAATAGAAATATCCATTTCTCATCCATTACATGTGTATAAATATGAATATTTTGTCCATGGATGTAGTTATATTTGCTTATACATGATGGTTTATATATGCTAGAGTAGGAATAACACTTTGATATATAGCATGCTTGTCTTATTTATTTTTGTTGAGAGTGAATTGTAAATGCAAGCGTGTTGGAAAAGCTCAACAGGGATATACATCAACCGTCCGGAATAAGGTATGATTCATATCCCTTAGTGTTAGATGTATTTATTTCTCTTGCACATTGGAATGGATTGATTTCTGGTGTCATTCATTCTATTGTAGTCTACCCCAAGCCATAGGAAGTTTCTCTTTGTAACAGATCTTCTTCCCAAGTGTGTTCTCAGCTAAGAATTTGAAAAATTTTAAGGTTTCAAACACCTTGTACTTATGCTCAATAAATTAGATCGAAAAATACCTGGAGTAGTCATTAATGAAGGTAAAAACTTATTTGGATCCATTCATAGATGTTGTATGCATTGGTTCAGAGACTTCACTATGAACCAATTCAAAGGAAGAGGTAGCTCTTCTTTCCTTCCCAACTTCATACATTCGCTTTAGGTGCTTACCTACAAAGAAACAATTGCAAACACCATTTGAGGACTTGATGAGAGGAAATCAATCCACCGTCTCTTCATTGTGCAGCTGCTGGAGATATTTGAAATTTAGATGGTCAAATCTCTCATGCCAAATCTGTGACTTGTTTCATTAGCATGAGTCGATAAGGCACTTTGATATGAGTGAGGAAGAAAATGTGAGAATTCATATGCCTTGAAGGCATGATTAGCAACTCCTTTTTCTATCACGTTCCTAGTAGAGTTTTATGAGATATCCACTGAGTCAGGTTCAAATGTGACTTGGTTTGGTGAGCCTGTATGAGTCAACTGGTATACAGAAAACATATTTTTTGCTAAAAAATGAAACATAGAGGACATTTTCAAACACACTATGATAAAATTGAATTGAACCCTTCCCAATATCTAGAATTTGAGAGTCATCTCCCCTGTTTATGCTAGGTTCACCAAAGATATCCAGAGAAGAGAATCATTCCTTGGAGGAAACCATGTGATTGGAGGCTCCATAATCAATGAGAAAATCCTTTGATTGAGAAAAACCTACCTTGAGAGCATGCAATCTCTCATGGTATTTAGTCTTGTTTCCAATATCATGCTTCCTTGTGCCTTCATGGATGGAAATATTATGTTTTTCAAGGAGTATTGTCATCTAATTGATGGTTTTCTTCATATAAAGGTTCTTTGGGTGGTTTTCTCTATTGCAATATGGACACTTTGTCTTCCCAAACCATTTTTCAAAACTACAGGCTGCATCTGAAGGATTTTTATTCTCTTTAGGTTTGGCTTTAGTTTTCTTTTTGTCATTTCCCTTCTGTCTACCTTTAGCTTGTGCATTCTTGGTCTCCCTATCCAAGAGAGCTTGATTCTTGGAGGCTTTGAGGGCTCCCATTTGGACCAACTTTTATTCTCCTTGAATGAGGGATTCAGTGAATACATCAAGAAAGGGAATTCACTATTTTTGGGTTGTTAGTCTCCTAGAGTGGAAGGTGGACACAAATAATGAAAATTCGAGGACAATATTGATAAAAATGGAGAGCACCAATTGCTCATCCTTCTTGTCAATTTCGCATTGCTTACAATACATGACCAAAGACTTGAATTTGGATAATAACTTTTGGATGGTTTTGAAACAGCTAGGTTGAAGAGAAATCAACTAATTCTCCAAAATTTGGCCTCTTAGCTCATCCTTATTTCCAAATTGTGATTCGAGCTTCTAATATACTTCCCTCAGTGTTTTCAGTCCATCAAAGTGGAAGAGAAACTCCCTTGAGATATGAATACACATGAAACCAAAGGCTTGATCCAATTTGTCCAGGTACTTTGATTTCTCTAAAGGTTGTTGGGGTTTTACCTCCTTACCCATTTTGACCCTATACAAAAATTTGTTGCGCAACAAAATCTGCATATCTTCCATCCAATCAAAATAATTGAAGGGTGTAAGGATCCTCGATGTCAAGGCCGTTGAATTCTCCATTTTCTAGCTTTAGGAGAAGCATGCTTCTTTTGAATTCTTCAAATAAATTGGAAAACAACTCTCAATTCGAAGGTAAACCAATTAAATCACACTCTACTTTGACATGTACACATTATCAGGGTGCTACACACCTGGTTAGACTTCTTTGGACAAATCCAGATGGAGCAAGGCAAATATACCGGGATTTATGTGGAACCTAGATACTTCTAGTGCAACAATGGAATTTTTTATGGATTGAAATTGGCCTAACCTACTATGATACCATGTAAAATCACCAAAGCCACAGGATCATCAGGTTGATTGAACCTCATAGTGAAAAGAAAGACTGAATGATGAAGAAATTAAGTGCAAGAATTTTCAAATAATAATCATGAAATTATCCAAACAAGAGGAATTTTTTTTATAGAATAACAATAACTCTGTAATCATTAACTTGTATGTAATACATCCATGATCCTTCAAATCCTTTGGGATTTATTCGAATTCCATGACTTGGACTGACTCCAGAGATCACTAACGGTGGAAAAATCACCACTCAAGGGTCACTAGTGCAACTACGGACAACTTAAACACCCCAGATTCAGTTAACTGACTAAGGTAGGTTAGAAAAGGAACCCAATCTCTTTAAATCATGAAAATATGGCTCTAGACTAACTGAAGATGAACTGATTGTGGCCCATCGAAGCATAACTCAACATAGACTAGGATTAACTGCTCGTGGAACTCCCATGACTCAGTGTGGATTCCTAAAATGTAGGGATTGGCTTCAAGAGCTCTTACACTCATGTATGATGGTGCATCAAGTGGTAGGTGGTCCCCATATAACCTCCATGGAACTAATGAAGTGGAAACATACTCCTAAGCTAGCAAACTAACATTTATACTATGGTGGACAAGGGAGGAATACAAAACAATCCTAACACTTTTATGATAATATTGTATGATGTTAGATACTAAACTAATATCATAGGATATTTCTTATCAGGTATAGGTCAAGTACAAACTAGTTCCTACCAATTTTCTATATAAAGTAGGATCAACCTTGGGAGTTGAACACTTGGTAGAATGTTTAATATATGAATGAAAAGGAGAGGGGGGAGAATTGAAGTTTTCCATGTGAAACTTTTGAAGTAGGTTAATATAACACTAATGGTAGGAAACAAAGATCCTATTTTTCATAATATTTTTATTTAAATACCAAAATTGTAATGAAAACTGCCTAAACTAGGCATCTTAAAATGGGTGATAATTAGACTATATTTCACATCTTATGGGTGATAACTAGGCATCTTATGTATATAACTCCATTCTCTTCATCTCAACAAATTTTCCTTGATTGATTCCTAAATTACTTGTAATTTATTTTATTTCTTTCCATATTTCTAGTGCATTTCAATTAATGGAAAGTTTTAACTCTCACCTTCAGTGCTGCATATAATAGATTCATTGTTGCTTCCTCTACTTGTTTTATTGCTATAATCCTAGATTTGTTTTTCCTTTCCATTATTTTTGGTTCCCTAACAATATGTATTTACTTTCTTTATACTTTCACAATAATATTTGTGAAAGTATAAAGAAACTAAATACTGGTATAATATTTACTATAGTAAATATTCCCATGAAAGTATAAAGAAACTAAATACTGGTATAATATTTACTACAGTAAATATTCCCTTTGTGGGGAATATTTACTATACAATGTTATAGTATCTACACACTAGTGTATTTATCACTCGACGGTTCACTACTTTGCACAAAATCCTATAGGTGTTTGTATGAAAGGGTTTTGTATAGGTGTTTGTATGAAAGGGTTTTCTATAGTTGTAAATTGGGATAAATGGTGCTTCCTACAATGTTAACTATTATTGTATCATTCACATTGGTATGTACTGTGTATTAAGTGCAAAGCTAAACCCAAACAATTTTAGGAGCTTGTTGCAACTTTACGCTAGAATTTTATACTTAGTTTTTAAACATATTTTTTAATTTGTAGATTTCATTATGTGGGCCTTTGGTTGATATTTCATATCAAATGATTTTTTTACTAAAACAAGAATTAGGGAAGCACATCCCAAGAAGGGAACAAGTCAAGTTGCCTCAAGTTTTGATAGATAAGTAATATCTTTGAATTATATATTAGTTTAAATTATTTGTATTAGTTAACGTGTGTCAAAAAAAATGATAATATTGTTCATAATATGAGGAAAAAATAGCATGAACATTCTACGAAAATGTTACAAACAGAGAAAGAAAATAAAAAAGTGATCGAAATGAAGTTTTTCTTTGATTTTTGGGTGAATTTCATATATGAGTAACACTTTTTGGAGTGAGATATAGTGATGATGATGAAATGATGTTGTGCAAAAACACAACAAAATTCTAGGGTAAAATTTTTATAAATTTTAGGCTAAGAGTTTTATAAATTCTATGTTGAGAGTTTTATAAATTCATGATTGCGAGTTTGTCCTAGAGATTTATAAAGTCTTGTCCTAGGGTTTTTAAAATTATCCACTGAAATATGTTCTCAACTAAGAGTTTTTGGTCAATAAAAACAACAAATTGTACAACAATTTTAAGAAACCTACAACTTCAACAAGGGTGAACCCTTGTAAGGTTTGTAGGTCATCTATCAACTGTACTACCAATGGTTTCCTATTCAAATATAGTTTGTAATCATATAAGTTTTTTTTCATTAAGAAATACTACTTTTAAATAGTTGTGTTCTAACCTTATCACGTAAAAATATTATTATTCTCAAAAATGTTGAAATGAAATTCAATATTGTCAAATTTACAAAGACAAACAAAAAACAAAAAAACAAAAAAACAAAAAATTGCATTTCCTCTCACTATATACTCGTAAAAAGGGTATTTATTTTTCTTGATAATTACCGTATCGATAAAATAAATGGACCCACAAAAATGTGTCAATATGACACCATTTTTTGTTTTACTCTATTTCAATAAATAATTAAAAATAGTACATAAATCTAAAAATTCAAAAGACACATTAGGAACTAGTTCAATTTGTTTCCTATATATATTATGTATATAAAAAAATTTCTCATGAGCAAAAAATTTCTCAAATTAATGTTCATGCTATACAATTTATAGAAATATTAATATCCTTTTCTATCCAAAAATTTCTTAAATTAATGTTCATAGTATATCTACCTCATAGAAATATTAATCTCCTTTTATTGTTCTTTTTTTTTCATGAAGATTAAGAAAATTAAAGACAATGAATGAGATGATATCTCAAACATGCTAATAATGATGTCTATACAAGTGTATAAGGAGATGGTTAAACAATGAAGAAGAATTGAATCGTGGGAATAACTATTCCAATAATAATGTGCATTACAATTTGTAATCATTAATTTATATATGTGTAATTCATGAGTTTTACCAAATTAAATACTCATTTTCCAATTGTTTTTTGTTGTTGTCAAACGAAAAACAAGATGGAAATATTCATCACACACAATGGGAGAACAAGGTAGAAAAGCATTGATAAGAAACATTTTGAGGTGTGATTTCCTTTTCCTTAATTAAAATTTTATATTTGTTGTGATTTTATAGTCCAATTAGTTTACAATCATCGATATATGTTTTCTAGAATGTGATCATGTACAACAAAGAGCCATCCAAAAATTTGATTGAGATTGAAGTAAATATGAGTTGTGAGTATATGTTAGAGCATTAAAGGTAAAGTGTACCATTTATAAGTGGATAAGTTGTTTTACATACCCTATTTTATAAATATTGGTACAACAATATATTTTTAGTTGTATCCATAATTTTCCATGGTATATAAAACTTGCAGGAAATAGAATATGGAGTGAAGCTAAGAGAATATATGATGAAAATCAATAGGTGGTATGACTTCAAAAGAATGTGTTGTGCACGAGGAATTCATTGATATGGTAAGTTTATTGTTAGGCCCTAAATTGTGGTACATTACCCTCTATATTGTGGCACATTACATTAGTGTTGTCATGTCATTGATGTTGGCTTGGATCTATTAGTGGTAATTGTCATTAGTAATATTATATTATTAATGTCACCTTGGGTCCACTAGTTGTAATTGTACCTATTTGTCTCATATATATATATATATATATATATGAAGGAGACCTTTTCATTTGAAGCATATTGTATTGTGTACTTAGTACATTGTATAAGGTAATTGCCCCCTCAAAAAGGCTTGATATTCATTTATTTTCTTCATTATTATGGCATGGATTACTCTTCCTAATATATTTATGCTCTTTTGGGGAATTTTTTGCTTAACATTTGGTATCAGAGTTTGGACGCTTCCAAAATGAGTCCTCTTGGAACTTTCGCTATAATTTTTGTTATAGGATGTTTCATATTAAAAAATCACAAGGGATGTAGAGGATAGACCAAGATATCAGTGGTACATTTTTTAGATCCTAAATCATTACAGGTTCATATTTATACCCAATGGAAGTTAGGGTTTCTAAAAAGTCCAAAAACTAGTATAAAATAGGTGTTCGGAGAAAAATGATTATATATGGAGCATACGAGATCCAAATTTATTAAGACCTATTTCATTAAAAAAAAATATGGACCAAAGCATCTATGATAATAATTTCATAATGATATCTTAAAAATTGGACACATAGCAGGTCGTACACTTTCTCTCTTTTGAAAGGGACAAAAAATAACAAGTGCTGGAAAAATTGCCATATATTTTTATTGGCACATCAGAATTAGGTCATACATGTTGCATTTAAGAGAGGCTGTATATATATATATATATATATATATATATATATATAATACAATAAAAAATCAAACTCAAAGGGGTCGAAATTTCATAGTTTCTTTAGTTGGAAGGCCATCTAGCAAATCAATCTCCAAATCAAGGTTTGAAAAAGGTATGTCATTTTATATTTGAATAGCTTTTAGTGGAAGGATGTATTTTGGGAGATATAAAAGGTGTGATAAATATTGTAGATATAAATTTTATTGTTCCGTGGAACAAAAAGGTGGTGGAAAAATTCACACTCTAATTAGACCATGAGAGGATTCATCCCTTACCTGCGATGAAAGTGAAGACATATTTTTGAGAGTCCAAGTTGGAAGATCTCATTAAAGAGAATGTGAGAATTATTGATTTACTAAATTTGGAGAATAACATGGATGAAAAGATGGTACATATGAATATTAAGATGATGGGACATATGGATAATAATATGGAAAATATTTCTACACTCATATAAAATCCAAAGGTAAATCTCCCTGAAGATGATGATGAGTCCAAGCTACTCATGAAGATAAATATAGTGTTCATTTTGAGCAACCTTACATTAATAAGCATACTCCATGAGGATTATATTCTAATAATGGAAGTAATAAGGGATGTTCCCCAAGGGGTATCCAACTTCCCAAGATTGACATGAGGAATTTTTATGGCAAGGACCCCATAACATGGATATTCTAAACGAAGCAATTCTTTAATATACACACAGTGCCAATTCTATGAAAGGTGCCTATTGCATCTTTATATTTAGAACCTGAGAAATTTGTGTGGTACCAATGTATTTGTGAACAAAAAAGAACTCCATTATCTCTTGGTACATTTTTATAGAATAATTTATATCATATCATGATGATGTTAAGAGAAATTCAGTATTTTCCTAATTAATAAATTTAAGGAAAAAAAAGTCTAGTAATTCAGCACATTGAACAATTTAAAAAGTTGAGTCTTAGAGTGGAGGGCATACTAGATGATAAATGATTGGATACCTTTATTGGGACCTAGAAGGATAACATAAAAAATGATGTGTGACTCCTTGAACCAATATCATTAGAGAAGTATAATATGGTGGAAAGGAAGGCTGAATGTAAAAATATGGTTATAGCTGCTAGAAGTCCCACCTCCAACACATATAGAAAGAACAATGTTCCTTCTTCTAACACACCTCCACCTCAAAGCTTTACACCTAGACAATTGGATTAAATAAGAGAAAAAAAGGTCTATGCTTTAATTGTAACAACAAGTTTAGTAAGGGACATAAGTGTGGTGAGAAGAAATTATTCTACATAGATTGTGAAGAGGAAGAAGAAAAATAACATGAATCATCTAAAGATATAGAAATATAAGAGATTACTTCCAAACATATTACTCCCAACATATCTTTTCATGAATTGGCTATAATAAGCACTCCTAAAACTCTCAAGATTGAAAGATATGTCAAAAAGAAAAAGGTAACAATGTTGATTGATTCTAGTAGTACTGTTTAGCCAAATTTCTCAATTGCTTAGTATATCCAGCAGTGGAGGTCAAGTAATGATTGAAAATGGAGGAACTATAAATTTCTCAAGGAAATTCCATAATATAAATCTTACTATGGGGTAATATGTATTGAACAGTCCAATGATTTCTATCCTAATGGGTGTTGTTGATGTTGTATTAGGGTTTTAATGGTTACAATCATTGGGAACAATGGATTTGAATTATCAATAACTTTTCATGAAATGTTCATGGGAAGGAAAAGAATTTGAGTTAAGGGGTATCATAAGGATACCAATCAAGGTGATAATCCTAACACTAAAAATTGTTGAAAAGGGGACATCGAGGTGTTATTGCACAATGATGCTCACTAGACGTTCAAACATCTAAGCCTCATATTTCCATGGATCTCTAACAAGTCACTGATAAGCATATTGTTGGAATAATTTTTCATTGATGTCAATAGGGTTGAGTGATTTGTGTCATTGATATTGATTGATGTGCTCATTGATGTCAAAGTAATAATAATGATGTGGCAGTAATGATTAGGATGTACCAGTAATGATGATGGTGTGGAAATAGTAGAGCTATATTGATTGAGTAATGTTGAATAATCCTTGACATAAGTGTATACTTTGAGTTTACACAAAAGGAGGAAGTCCTTAGAGAGACCCCTAAAGTTGTCCCAAAGAAAAGTTGGTAAGAAGTGTGAATAAACCCCTAAAACAGTGGCTTTGGGTCCACATGACAATAATGACGGGTCCCTTGACCCATGATAAAGAATATTATAAAGAATCCCCTAAAGGTATTCCAAAGAAATATTAGTGTGAAGAGTGAAAAATACCTCAATGTAATGGTGATGGGTCCACATGACCCTGAAAGTAATGATGGTTCCACGTAAAGAGTAAAGAAACACTGAAAGGAATACTGATGTGTCCTCATAGGTATAATGATCAGAGTAAGCCCCTTTTATGAAATATTAAAGTGAGAAATAAGGAAATTTATAGTTCCTTAATGAAACCATAAAGAGGGGATTGACCTTTTGAGGTGACCCTTGAAATATGGAAGTCCAAGATTTGAGCAAAAGTTAATTTTGAAGTATCCCATGAAATATGGAAGTCCAAGATATAAGGACAATTTAAGTAACCCTTGAAATAAGGAAGTTGAATATTTAAGGAGAAGTTAACTTTGAACTAACCCTTGAAGTATGGATTTAAGGAGAAGCTAACATTCAAGTAGCCCTTAAAATATGGAGATCCTAAATTTAAGGATATGTTAAATGTTGGCATAAAATAAGCTACAAGGCTCTTGGAATGTATGAATAGGAGATGAATCTTGAAAATTAATCATCAAATCACCTCTCTCTTCTCAAATGCACAACTGTAAGGAATAAATTCAAAATATTGTGGAGGATAAAGTGTGGAAGGTTTTGGCCCTCATATTGTGTTCTTTGGTGAATACTGGAAAAATTTCCATAACTTTCTCATACAGTATCAAAATCATGTGGAAATTGAACCAGGTGATAGATTAATTTTACTCACAACAATTAACAATTGATCATGCAAAATCACTCACAAAGAGACTGAAAATTGGAGTTGAACACTAAATTGTATTAAATCAGTGTACAATAGCCAACCCTGTAATAACATAGGTTTCTGAATAAATAACATACATCAGGGATTCGAATGCATGAGGAGCAATTCGAATCTAGCATAAAGTAGGCTTACTAAAAATAAGCAAATCCCCCATAGGTGTAAAAAGATGATCCCAAATCTGTCATGGAGCTCACGAATTGGAAAAAAGGCTTAGGAAAGCTAAAGAGTGGTGGAATGGCAGCTCATACATGCTTTTGCATGGAGAAAATAGAGGAGGATGTGTAGGACAAAAAACTAGTCAACCTCACCTAGTCTAGCTTTTCCTTTTGCCTTAAAACACTGAAAAAGAAGGCAATAAAGCAGAAAAAGCAGAGGGGCTCTTAGGAGGCCAGGAATAAAGCAGATTTGATTCCTTGGGATTTCCCATGCACTACATGAGTCAAATAAGGCAAGTTTGACTACTATGGATAGGTAATAAACAACTTGCACAAGGTGGGACACATGAACTAGGCTAATAAGACAGAAACAATTAAATTAATGTCTAAATGGGTAAAATATGGGTTGATTATTCTAACACCCCTCCTTAAGCCTGACTTATGAGTAATATATCAAAAAATTATAGGGCCTAGCAACAAGGCTTAGTCACCCTTTACATACTGCATGTACAAATAAACAAGGAAAGAGGCAAAACCAACTTGGGAAAATCCTCCCTTAAACGTGGACTGTAAAACAAAATTGTAGAATCTTGTCTTCACTCATGCTTTCACAGCATGATCAGAAATCCCCAGTAGTGATTTGAGATTGCTGAAGGTCTTCTCATAAAATTATTTGGTGAAGATATCAACTACTTGTTCTAAAGATGAGCAGAAGAGTAGGTGAATGGTGCCATCATGCACAAGCTCTCTGATGTAGTGCATATGGATCTCAATGTGTCTGGTTCTCTGCTTCTAAATTGGATCTTTGCAGATTTGAATGGTACTCTGGTTATCACAGTAGATGGTAGTTGAGTACTCTGGTTCGAAGCCACACTTTCCAAGTAAACCCTGCAACCATAAACATTGAGTTGCTGCATTAACAACAACTCTGTACTCTGCTTCTGTAGATGAGAGTGCAATGGCACTCTGTATCTTGCTTGACCAGCTGATTGGCCCTTCTGCAAGCATGAACACATATCCTAAAGTGGAATTTCTGTCTGTGCTGTCACCTGCCCAATCACTGTCAGTAAATCCAATCAAATCAAGATCAGATTTTGCTTTATAGAAGATCCCATGTGTCCTTGTTCCCTGAACAAAGTTAAGGATCCTTTTGGTTGCTTTCCAATGGATCTCTTGAGGCTGATCCATGAATCTAGAAGCCACACTTAATGTATAACAAATATCAGGTCTAGTATGTGTTAGATACAACAAACATCCAATAAATTGCCTATACATTGTATTGTTTACCATCGGTGAAGAATCAGCTTCTTCCAGCTTCACTCCTGAAAGGAAAGGAGTTTTGCTTGCTTTGCAATCCTTCATTTTGAATTTGTTCAGCAAGTCCAAGGCATATTTGGACTGGTGCACCTTGATTCCAGCTTTGGTTTGAGCAATCTCAAGCCCCAAAAATTGACTTAAGAGCCCCAAATCTGTCATGGAGAAGGTTTGGTTCATAGCTCCTTTTAAGGAAGCAATCTCAGCCTGTGAGCTTCCTGTAATGAGGAGGTCATCAACATATAACAAAATGATCATTAATGAACCATTAACTAACTTCAAATAGAAATTTGGATCTGAGTTGCACTGAACAAAATTCAGTGACAGCAAGAAGCTATCGATCTTGGCATACCAAGCCCTGGGGGCTTGCTTTAGCCCATACGATGACTTTCTCAACCTGCACACAAGAGAAGGATTAGTAGAAAAACCTTGAGGCTGCTGCATATATATCTCTTCAGTGAGATCTCCATTCAGGATGGCACATTTTACATCCATATGATGTACCTCCCATTGCTTTGAGGCTGCAATGGCTAAGGCTAGCCTGATGGAATCCATCTTTGCCACTGGGGCAAAAGTCTCATTGTAATCTATGCCATGAACCTATGAGTAGCCCTTGGCTACCAATATAGCCTTGTACTTCAGTGGTGAACCATCAGCAGCAGATTGGGTCTTATAGACCCACTTACACTGTACTAGTTTTCTCCCTGGGGGAAGATCCACTAGCTCCCATGTGTTGCTCTTCTGGAGTGAGCTGAACTCCTCCTTCATGGCTGTTTTCCATCTTGGATCTCCTACTACTTCTTCATATGTTTGAGGATCAGACTCCACCATCAAATAGCATTTTTCAGAAAACATAGGATCCTTCATGCACAGACCATTCTCAAATTGAGATCTAGTCCTCCTTGGGTCATTGGGATCCCCAGCTAGCTCACCTGCTGCATGTAGTGTCTTGGATTCCCATTTTGGCCTTGTGGGTCTGTTAGGGTCTGCAATAAACTCATCTCCATCAGACAAATCAGAATCAGCATGTTCAACAAACTCTTTACTTACTTCTTGAGGTTCAGGTGGTGAAGAGGCTTCACCAACTTCCACTTCTGCAAGGGGTTGTTCTTCAAATCGAACACACCTTTTGATGAAGGATTTATTTGTGCTCAAATTTATCAACTTGTACCCTTTTTAATCTTCAGAGTACCCAACAAAAAGACACTCTTGGCTTTGGGGCTGCAAAGCCTTCCTCTTCTCTGTCGGGATTCTAGCCCAAGCCTTTGAGCCAAAAATCCTGAAATGGGTCACATCTGGCTTGTGCCCACTCCATGCTTCGAAGGGAGTCATACCATAAAGATGTTTGTGAGGCACCCTATTCTGGATATAGGATGCATATTTGATAGCTTTGGCCCAGTACTTTGGTGGCAAATTTTTGGCCTCCATCATGCATGTTGCCATCTCCTTCAGTGATCTATTCTTCCTCTTAGCAACACCATTTTACTGTGGTGTGTAAGGGATAGAATGCTGCATCTGAATACCTGCATCTGCACAATAGTTAATAAACTCAGACTTGACATACTCACCACCATTGTCAGATCTGAAGGCCTTGAGTTTCCTTCCAGACTGGTTTTGAACCAAAGCCTTAAAGACTTTGAATAGGCCAAAAACTTCAGACTTGTGTTTCAGGAAGTGAACCTAGCAATACTTGGAAAAGTCATCAATGAAGGTCAATGCATATTTGTCCTGACTCATGGACATATGAGGGAATGGGCCAGCAACATCATTGTGGATCAGCTTGAGGGGTGCAGAGGTTCTCTCATGACTAGCTCTCTCAAACTTATGCTCTGGGTGTTTTCCTAGGATGCAACCTTGGCAAACTCCTTTGAATTTTTTTATCTTGGGAAACCCTATGACCATCTCTTTTTCACTAAGATAAAAAAGATACTTGTAATTTAGGTGGCCAAATCTTTCATGCCACAGCTTGCTGGCTTCATTATCATGAATGAGAAGAGCAGAGGGGTTTGAGTAAGCTAGAAAGTGTGAGAACATGTATACCTTTTGAGCATGACTCGTAACTCCTTTTGCAATGACTCTACCAGTTGAAATCTCTGTGATCTCAAATTCATTGGGGGAGAATATGACCTTCTTAGGAGACCCAGTGTGGGTCATCTGGTACATTGACAGGAGGTTGGAGGCGAGACCAAGCACATACAACACATTGCTGAACTGACCATGATCAAGATATATCCTTCCTTTGCCTTTACTTTCAGTGAGAGAGTCATCTCCCAGTACAATAGATGGTCCTTTCGACATATCTAGTGAGGAGAAGGCCTCCTTAGTCGAAATCATGTGTCTTGAAGCTCCAGAATCAATGATAAAACTGGGTGAGCTTGATGTGCCAGCAACTAGAGCATGAACTCTCTCTCTGTCATCTGAACTTGATCCTCCTTCTCTCTTCTTTGATCTTTCTGGAAGGGAGATGCCATTCTTCTCCAGGAGATTGGTCAGCATGTCTATCTACTTTTTCATATAAGAGCTTTCAGAGTGATTGCCCTTATTGCAATATGTGCACTTGTTCATTTCACCTTTGTTCTTCTTCTTCTGGTAATTCTTCTTGGGACCTTGTTGATCCTCCGGAGACTGTTTCTTGTCTCTCTTTTGCTCAGGTGGCTTTTTAGCTTTCTTTTTGCTTTTTGAATCCACCCTCGAATCTCCAGCAATCAAATCTTGATCTTTGGATGGTTTGATGGTGCCCATCATCACCAGCTTGTCCTGTTCTTGTGTGAGAGATTCCATGAAATCTGCAAGGCTAGGCATCTTCTAGGTTCGAGCTGTCAGTTTTGTGGCATAGAAGGTCAAAACAAACACTGAATAATTAGGGCCCAGCTTCGAGAGAATGGCCAGTACGAGCTGATCATATTTCTTTTCAATACCACATTGTTTCAGCTGCAAAACTAGTGCTTTGAACTTGGAGAAATATAGCTGCAGGGATTCAAAGCTCGTTGGACTAAGAGAAATCAGCTCATTTTCGGTTTGATGTCCCGTCATCTCATCTGTCTTTCCAAAAAGATCAGCAAGATTCTCCCATACTTCATTCGGTGATGTCAATCCATCGAGATGGAAAAGGAGGTCTCTAGAAATACTCAGACACAGGAGGCCATAAGCCTCATCCCTCCTGTTGTGCCATTTTATCTTCTCTGCAGCTGCATTGGGATCTTCTTCTGTTGCCATAGTCACCCTGTAGAGGCATTTCTCTCTCAACAATATCTCCATCTCTGCTTTCCATTCAAAGAAATTGAAGGGAGTCAAGATATTTTCTGTGATTGATCCATAGCTTAGAAAATCTGTCTCAGCTGTCAGTAGAAGGCTCCTAGTCACTGATGTCAAACCTGCAAAACAATTTTTGAAGGAGAGAAACAATCTACAATGGCTATGATACCATGTGAAAATTGAACCAGGTGATAGATTAATTTTACTCACAACAATTAACAATTGATCATGCAAAATCACTCACAAAGAGACTGAAAATTGGAGCTGAACACTAAACTGTATTAAATTAGTGTACAATAGCCAACCCTGTAATAACATAGGTTTCTGAATAAATAACATACATCAGGGATTCAAATGCATGAGGATCAATTCGAATCTAGCATAAAGCAGGCTTACTAAAAATAAGCAAATCCCCCATAGGTGTAAAAAGCTGATCCCAAATCTGTCATGGAGCTGACGAATTGGAAAAAAGGCTTAGGAAAGCTAAAGAGTGGTGGAATGGCAGCTCATACATGCTTTTGCATGGAGAAAATAGAGGAGGATGTGTAGGACAAAAAACTAGTCAACCTCACCTAGTCTAGCTTTTCCTTTTGCCTTAAAACACTGAAAAAGCAGGCAATAAAGCAGAAAAAGCAGAAGGGCGCTTAGGAGGCCAGGAATAAAGTAGATTTGATTCCTTGGGCTTTCCCATGCACTACATGAGTCAAATAAGACAAGTTTGACCACTATGGATAGGTAATAAACAACTTGCACAAGGTGGGACACATGAACTAGGCTAATAAGACATAAATAATTAAATTAATGTCTAAATGGGTAAACTATGGGTTGATTATTCTAACAAATCATGAATTTATTAACTCATTGGAAATATTGTTGTAAGGGAAATGTGATGACATGATATAGGGTTTCTTTTGGTGAAGGACATGGTGCATGATCATGGTTTCTCTCTTTCTTAATATTGGCAAAGTTATGGTTCTTGCATATGGGTTTCTCTTGTGAAGGTACATGCTTCTTATGGACTAGGGCCCATCTTGTTATTTTGGATATGGTGTGAATCTTGTATATGTGTTAGAGTCTCTCTCCTCATGAATATTGTTGAAGATCTTGCATAGGTTGTGGTATGATCTTGCAATGAAAGTGGTGATCTTGCATTGATTATGGTAAACTTGCAAAGATTGTGATGATGGTTGCATAGATTATGGGGTTGATCTTGGCATATATCATGGTGATTATGGTGATGATATTGGAATAAATAATTGTGAATATGGTGATTATCCTAGCATAGACTGTGGTGAAATTGGAAAGTGTTATGATGATGTTATTGGCATGATTTAGGGTTCCTCTCTTGGAATGACATAGGATTTGAAGGTGATGATGCTATTAAGGGTTTGGATAAGCAAACAATTAAAGTTTATGGGTGATTTTTTTGGGATTTAATTACAGTCTTGAGGGAATATTTTTGGTCATATCCTTGAAGGTTCTATTGCATATTTAAAGTGCATGTTTGTTGAAGTTTTAAAGTATATATTGCATATATGTTCTGGCCTTGTTCATGAATTGTTTTGTTGCATATTTGAAGTCTATCTTGAAAGAAGATTCTTGCATATTTAGAGGATAAATTTGAGGCATGTACAGGTTAACACAATGATAGTGATTTTGAATGTGATAGTGACTATGACAGTGACAATAATAGTGATTGTGACATTGATTGTGACATTGACAATGTGAATCTATAAGTAACAGTGTGGAGATAGTGACAATGTGAAGATAGTGATAGGTCTAGGATGATACAGAGAGTGATACAAGTATAGGTTGATAGATACAGTGACACAAGTACATGTTGATAGAAACAATGATACATGTATAGGTTAACAGAGACAACGAAAGAAACATGGACATAAAAATAGTTATAGAGACAAGTTGACATTCTTATTCACATTAGGGTGGTAGGATGGGGAAATGGCAGGGGATCGAAATCTTCTCTAGGTTTTTTCTTATAATCTTAGGGAGTTGTTTCTTCCTTTCAGTTGGTGCTATAGAACTAGGGTGGCAGGACGTGGCAAGAATATGATATCGAAGTCTCCTTCAGGTTGGTTTCTGAAAAGTGTGAGTAATTGGTGCTCACAAAGGGGGTTGGTGCCTCCTTCTAGTTGGTGCTAGAAAAATAAGGGGGTTGGTGCCTCATTTTAGTTGGTGTTGGTAAATCTAGCGGGTTGTATCCTCCCAGCAGGTTCTATAGAAATTAGGGAGTGGGTGCTTCATTCTAGTTGGTTATAGTAAAATATTTAAACGTAATCTTGTTATTATATAAGAAAAGCATTCCATGTTTTTCTTCCATTTAGGCCACATAAAAATACCTTGTGCATTGTGTATGATTTATGTGATTATGAATTACATTGTTAATGGTTAATTTTACATGATATAATTAATGTTTTAAATGGTAAAAAGTGCTCAATACTGATTCACCCCCCCTATCAGTATTGGTGAATATTCCAACATTTCCAAGGTATTTGGATATAATCCAGAAAAATATTCCACCTGCTTAAGATTTTGATCATGTTATTCACTTAATTCTAGGAAGTGTTCCTCCTAACATCATACCTTACAGATATACCTATGGATAAAAGAGTGAAATTGAGTGTATGGTTAAACAAATATTAGAGGATAACATAATTAGGCCTAACCAAAAGTTCTTACTCTGCATCAATGGCAATAATACACAAGAAGGATGAATCATGGTGTATGTGTCCATATTATAGAGAGCTCAACAACATCACCATTAAATATAAGTCTCCCATTCCTATCATTGATGAATTATTAGATCAACTACATGGAGAAGTTTACTTTACAAAATTGGATCTATGTTCAAGGTATCATCATATTATAATGAAGGAAGAAGACATCCCAAAAAAAACATTAATAACTCATGAAGGTCATTATGAATTTCTAGTCATGCCTTTTGGACTTGTGAATGCACCTTCCACATTTCAAGGTTTGATGAATTTCATTTTCAAGCCCTTTCTTAGAAAAGGTGTACTAGTATTTTTTTATAATATACTAATCTATAGCAAGTTTTGGGAATAACATGTTCAATATGTTGATAGCGTGCTACAACTACTAAAGGATCAAGAACTATATGTAAAACCTTCCATATGTTTCTTTGGGGTAAAGGAGGTAGAGTATTTGGGGCATATTGTATCTCATGAAGGTGTCAAGGTAGACCCTAACAAAATTAAAGCCATGATGGAATGGAAATTTCCCAAAACCTTGAAGAATAATAGAGGATACTTAGGTTTAACAGGGTACTACAAAACTTTTGTTTGGTACCATGAAAGAATAGCAGCTCCTCTAACAACATTATTGAAGAAGGAAGTTTTTTCGTGGACTCTAGAGGAAACTCATGCTTTCAAAATACCTAAAGAGGAAATGTGCAAAGATCCTATTTTACCAAACCATACTTTACAAAAACCTTTATTATGGAATTTGATGCCTCATGAAATGGCGTCGGTGCTATTTTGATGCAATAAGGATGACCCCTTGGTTCCAAAAGTGTGCTAATCAAGGGAATGAACTTAAAGAAACCAATTTATGAGAAGGAAATGATGGAAATACTACATGCAATTAAGGAATGGTGTCCTTACCTAATAGGTAGCCATCTCAAGGTCAAAACAAATCGTGATAGTATTAAATAATTCTTTGAACAAAAACTATCTTCAGAAGAGTGCCAACAAAAATGGGTAACCAAGATGTTGGGAAATGACTTTGAAATCATTTATAAAAGGGAAATAGAATGTGGTGGTAGATGCACTCTATGGTGGCATAGTATCCCCTACATTATGATAGATTACATTAGTATTTTCATATTATCTATGCCAGATTGGGTCTATTATTGGTAATTGACATTAATATTATTATATTATTGATGTTGGCTTGGGTTTATTAGTTGTAATTGTACCTGTTTGTCTCCTATATATATGAGGGATACCTTTTCATTTGAAGCATATTGTATTGTCTTATATTATGCACTTAGTACAATGTATACAGAGATTTCCCCATCAAAGAGGCTTCCTATTCATCTCTTTAATTCATTATTAAGGCATGGATTACTCTTTCTAGTCTATTTATAAAATTTTCATGCTCTTTTGAGGAATTTGTTGCTTAACATTTATTGATTTTCACAATCATTATATATTATAATATAAATAACGATATACTCAATACACTTTTGATGCAGAAGGGAACCCCAAAACACCACATCCCAACTGCTTCCACAAGATTTAGTTTGCTCTATATCTAGGAAACCTCTAAATTTGGCAACTCGACCAAATATGTCTTCTTCAACTTTTTCAATCGCAACTCCTATTCCCGTAGGCTATCTTTTCGCAATACAACTTTTTGTAAGCTTTCTTCCGCAACCTTAGTCGTTTCTCAATATTCTTTCTACAAGATTCCTTCCGCAATTGTTGATCATGGAGCCTATTTTCCAAAATTCCAAAATTGAATTCTACAATTATGTGGTTGCAACGGTCCTTTTCACAATTGGATTGCGGATAGCAGATCCACCTTCCCACTTTTCCCAAAATTTGGGCTTTCACAATTTTCCTCCCACAAGTCTCTTTCTGCAATTCCTGAGAACCGTTGATATCTTGTAGAATGTTTCCTGGCCATTGATCTCTGATAAAGTGCAAAACTCGCCTTAATTTTGTCGATCTCTTATATCTCATGCAGATTCACTTCATGAATATTTTCTGCCGTCAATCTATCTTTCTCCTTTAATATGGATTGTCTAAATATTAATTAGGATCTCTGTAAATATATGCTGATTGATCAGGGAAACGATCAAACAACTCAATCTACCTTCATACAATTCAATTTATCGGGCTCATCCTCGTCCAATCCTGAACTTCACTTCTGTGTAACTTATACAAAGGAGCATCGATCCTCTTAGTGATCGATGACATAGGTTTTAATCATGTGTTTCATGCATACAGATCCATCAAAAATTCTGTGTAACCTTCAACCATTCAAAATCCCTAATTCCATGATACACATACATAGATCTATCAACCCTTCACATAGACTAAGCAAACATTCAACTCATAAAATCATAGATTCAAAAAGAAATTCAATTACATAGAGATATGCCGAAATAGGCTTTTCTTTAATCAATCATAAGAAACTCTGTACATTCACATTTTAGGTCGAATTATTAACTCAGAAAATGAAGAACCCTTCTAGGTCTGATCCAAACATTAGGTTTGGACTTGGATGGAGAGAAGGATTCCTTTGCATCACACTCCCCAAGAAGAAAGAAATATGATCTCTTGGTCATAATGTTCCATCTTTAGTATGCATGGATCCCAAAATTTGTTCTAGAGTTGGTCATTCATCTCATCATGTTGTTTTGTCTTTGTCATCTTCATTTCTCCTGGTTTCCAAATTTTCTACTGCAATGCCCCACTAGCCTTGCTTCTGCAATATTTCTTTCTTATGTGTCTCCTGTCGCTGCTTTGTTTCCTTGCTCTATTGATGTAAATCTTCATTTTCTCTTCATGTATTTTCTGAGACACTTTCACCATTCACCACCAACATCCTCATATTCTTTGTTTCATTGTCCAATATGTCCCTTGCTTGGTACATTTCTTTATATTGAACTTGTTGTTCTAGTTGTTACATATTATTTTCATTTATATCTCCAGTATTTTTATCTTGTCCTTCAATTACTCCATTACTAATTTGTAGTTTCTGCTCCTATCTTTAGTTTCATAGTCTGAACATGTAGTCTATGTTTCTCATCTTTTTTTCCAAGATATCCACTTATTTACATAACCAAATGAATTCATTATCCATTGAACTTATCAACTTGATACAGTCCTCATTTTCCATCATCCAACCTTCTAATGACCATACTTCTTCCTCTAAATCTACACATGAAATTAAATCAAGAATATCTAAGCCAATGGATACCTTAATTTGTTCTTATTCTTGGTTCTCTTCAATTTCATTTATGGGGTAGATTTCCTACAAACGCACTATTTCTTCATTCCACTGGATAATCATTGCATTAGGAAGCTTATATTCATTTTCCTCTTGTCTATATTTACAGTCCAGTATTCTTCTACCTGCAACAACAAATTATTTTTCCTATCTATCAGCAATTATATTGTCAAAATCTGTGAGTTCTCTCCTTTGGTTTTCTTCATGAGAGAAAGCAATCTCATCCTTCAATTTCAGAACAAAATTATGGCTTTGTTCCATGTAAAAGATATATGGATACTCTTCTTCCTTTACCTCTGGGACAACCTCACAAGGTTCATCACATGTTACTCCTGCAACCATACACAGTTCATTAATTTAAAAAATATTGAGATTTTCATCTCCCAGTTATTCTCTTATCAACACATTCTTTTGCTAATCTGAACTCTCCTAAGAGTTCATGAGACTTTCATTTAGTATCTCTTTTACATCATCTTCTCCAAATATGGTTCCATGTTTTGGTTCACAATAATGAACATCTTCCTCTCTCAAGGATCTAATTCTGGTCTTCTTTTTCAGAGCATCCATCCTATTCTTAATTTCCTCACCAACCTACATAAACACACTATTTAAGTGTTCTCCAATACCTGCAGTCACGTACAAATTATTAGATTTAAAAACATAAGACTCATCTCTAGTCTCAACTATAGCATCTTCAGGTAGTTATTAACTTATCAAAGAGTTCAAAAAATAATCTATAAGCAAAGGACCCTTTTCAGGTTCACAGTATGAAATTTCCATCTCAGACTCAATTATCCTGAGTTTTTCCTTCAATATAGTAGACCTCTTTTTCTTTAGCTTTACCTATAGTGAAATCCATCTCACCTTCTTTGTTTTCATTATCCAACCATACCTCTGGGTCTCTTTCTATAGCAACATCTCCAAACGAGTAAGTTGCAATGCTATGTCAACTAATTCTTTGTTATAGTCCTCTTAACTCATCCTGTTGATATCTTTTTCCTTGACATATTTTCTTCTGTTGTGGCTTTTCTTTGAACCTATGTAATGAATTCCAGTAGTCATCATCTCCATCTTCTTTTCTTCTGTGAACTTCATCTTCTTCACTTGTGTACTTTTCCTAAGCCTCCTCTCAGCAAGTCTTCATACATGCTACTATACCTCAACAATCTATCTCTCCTTGATCTTGTTCTTTTGGTATCCCCGGTTCTTCTCCTCTAGAACCTTTTGAGCAACTTCCTTTGCTCATGTTTGCTTCTACAAATCCACTTCTCCTCTAAGAACATTCAACTTGTTCCCTTTCTTATCCAACCTATGTTGGCTCTTTAGGTTCTTCCACTACTTTCTCTTTTCTCAAAGAGTTCACAAACTCTTCCTCAAGAATATAATTATCCTTGATATATATCCTCTAGCTTCCATTGTTTCTATCAAACCTTTCGTGTTTGTTTCAAACAAATTATTATAACTAGAGTTAAATAAAACATCGATCAGTCCATAACTTTAAGACTTTTCCACTTGTATAGTTGGCTAAAAACATTCCCCTGTTTGCAATTCTTAATTTAAATCAATTCTAAATACTCTCACCTAACCAACCATCTCAAAACAATTGTTAGTCTTCAAATTTAACATAAATTGAAAATCAGAATTTGATTTACCTCTTGGTTCTGATATGATCTCTAACAATCTTCATGCAGAATTATTTTTCTGCTTTGATACCACTTGATGGTATCAGCATGACTACTCATAGAAACATATCAGATTTATGCTCTGATATCTCAACTCTAATACCACATGATGTAGAAGGGAACCCAAAAACACCATATCCCAACTTCTTCATCAGGATTTAGTTTGTTCTATATCTAGCAAACCTCTAAATTTGGAAACTCAAACAAATATTTCTTCTTGAACTTCTACAATCTCAATTCCGTAACTCTTGTTCCTGTAGGCTATCTTTCCGCAATACAAATTTCTGCAAGCTTGCTTCTGCAACCTTAGTCATTCCACAAGATTCCTTCTGCAATTGCGGATTGCTAAACCTATTTTTCAAAATTCCAAAATTGACTTCCACAATTATGCGGCCGCAACAATCCTTTCTGCAATCATCTTGCGGATTGCGGATCCACCTTCCCACTTTTCCCAAAATTTGCGCTTCTACAATTTTCCTCCTGCAAGTCTCTTTCCACAATTCTTGAGAACTGTCGATCTCTTGTGGAATGTTTCCTGGTCGTTGATCTCTGATCAAGTGCGAAACTCACCTTAAGTTTTTTGGATCTCTTATATCTCATGTAGTTTCACTTTGTGAATCTTTTCCGCTATCAATGTATCTTGCTCCTTTAATATGGATCGTCCAAATATTAATTACAATCTCTGTAATTATATGCCGATTGATCAGGGAATCGATCAAACAGCGCAATCTACCTTCATTGAATTCAATTTCTCAGGATCGTCTTGGTCCAATCCTAAACTTCACTTCTGCATAACTTATACAAAGGAGCATTGATCATCTCAGTCATCGATGACATAGGTTTTACCCATTCCTTTCACGCACAAAGATCCATCAAACACTCTCTGTAACATTCAACCATTCAAAATCCCTAAGTCCAAGATACACATACATAGATCTATCAACCCTTCACATAAATTAAGAAAGCATTCAACTCATAAATTCATATATTCAGAAAGAAATTCCATTACAGATAGATATGCCAAAATAGGATTTTATTTACTCAATCATAAGAAACTCTGTACATTCACATTTTAGTTCATAATCTATGTTATGATCCTCCTAGGTCTGGTATAAACACAACCATCTATCCTCGAACTGACTTCTCCTTGATTTTGCCACGCCTTAGACAAATTTACAATATTTTTCCTTCTCCTCTTATCCAGATTTACATTGGTTGGCTATGTCTCTTGCCTTGAAGGCTTACATAATATATACAACAGGATTCATGAACCAATTCTGGTTCAGATCCTCAATACACTCAACAATCTAACAAACTCTTAAGCCTATCCTATGACTCGCCAAAAAACCATCGAATGCTTCATCAAATGTTGCCATCAGTTGTGGGATTTGTTACATGACTCATCAAATGAATCAATGACTCACCTAGTGATTCTCTATCCATCTAGAAGCACATAAAACATATGTTTATTTATAATATTTTATTCAAATAATTATTAACTCAGAAAATGAAGAACCCTTCTAGGTCTCATCCAAACATTTGGTTTGGACTCGAATGGAGAGCATGATGCTCCTACATCAACTTTAAATTTATATTTGTAGATGGAATATGGAGAGTAGGAACTTGAAATAGATTTGATTATCCTTAGGGGTTTTCATGGGGATAGTCAAGGTAGTCTAGGAAAGTGTGGTAGTAGGGCCATAATTAATATAAAAAAACATCATCATTTTCTTCTTAGAGATAGTGCTGACCTTGGTTCAAAAAATAGAGCTAATTTCTATGCACTATGAATTGTTGAAATAAATATAATACAAAGGTGTTAAAAACTTGCAAGTTCTAGCAGATTCTAAAGTACTCATGGATTAGGAAAATAAGAAGGGATAGATATCTAAGTTGGATCTCGGACCTAACATGAATATAATTATGAATGTAAAATATCACTATAATTCAATCTCCTGCACTCATATTTACATATTTCTCAACAACAAAGTAGACTCTCTATCTAAAGAATCCTTTTCATTATGGGAAGTTACTTTGTATGTTTAGGAATTAAAGGGGGGTCATTTATCCTCTAATCACTCTTTGTCTAATTTTAAATATAGATAAAGATTTGAATTGTTTCTTAACTGTCCCTTGTTGTGGTATGATATTTTCTATTATGATGTTTTGAAGGAAATATTTTAAGCCTCTTAGAGGCTCATTTGACCAATGAAAGACTACAAAAGTAGTTTTGATTTGGATTGAGGGCTTGGAATGATCATGATTTTTGGACTTGAGCTAGGAGGCTAAGATAATGCATATTTTGATTTGAATAATAAAATATAAAATGTAAATTTATTTTATTTTTTGGGGTTGGGGGGAGAATGGAAGATGGAGAGGTCAAATGACATCACGTTAACCAATGAAACATTTCAAATAAACCAACTACAATGCCACTCAATCATGAAATCAAGTGTAGCATTTACAACATGACAAAAAATGAATGATTATTAGATTAATTGAGTGTTACATTTTGGAATTTTTTATATATGATGAGAATTGACAAATTTTATATATTGGAATTTTATTTGTAAAAGACAGATATTTTGATAACATGGATATAATGTCCCATTTGCATTAACGATGTCTCATTAATAATGTTTGGAACAATTATTTTTTGACATTTTGTTTATCACACACATTTATGCTATGTCATTTTGTATGATGAAGGGCTCCTTATGCTTATATACAAAAATGGTACTCTCAGTCTATTAGATTATACATTGTTGTAAAGTATTATGTTGTCAATTAAATATATCAATAATTTACATTACTACAATGAATTCATGTTCAATCAATTGATATATGTGTTTAAATCATACAATACATAAATGCAATGATTATATCCAAACACATTAATTAAAATATACAAATCAATATTATTTAAAAATTAATTGAAATTTTATTAAAAAACTAAGAAACAAGAAGCTACATTTTCATACATGTAAAAATACTAGATAGCATAATGAAAATTATGGCATTGAAACATATTGGTGTATTTTCATAAGTGTTACATACCGATGAATTTTAATCATTACTTTTCACCAATTCATGTTCAATATATAAGCATTGGTTTGCATGGTACTTTATCACTCATTGATGTGCCTTTTATGTATCTATGCACCAATGCACCTTACATGTATCTATCCATCAATGCTCCATTGATTATATTAGAGAACTAATGTGATTCATAAAATATAGGAACATATGTGTATAATATGTATTGTAGCATGTTTGACTATGAAGCATTGATTCCCCTTGTATGTATGAGAGCACCAAGGCTAGATTAATAAAATACAAGAATTGATGTATGTAATTTGTATTGATGCACGCTTAATTATGATGCATTGGTTTTCATACTTATACTAAGAAAACCATTGCTTATTATTACAACATCAACATTATTACCTTCAAATATATAGTTATTGTTATCATTATTTCTACCATTGTTGTCATTTGGAGTTCACAGTGCACAAATGATTAACATAATATAGTGAAATAATGATTTACATTATATAAGGTGCACTTATGCATCTTAAATATTAATTCTCAGGTGCTCCATTATGTATGCCAAACATTAAAAAATGAACCTCCACTAAAGTTTTTGGATGCCTAGATTTTTTAGCTATAAAAAACCTCAACTAAAGCCTGTGCAAAAACCAAAGATTTATTAGCAAAGTTTTTTTTTTATATTTTTCTCCTAATGTTGAAAACCTTCACTAAGGACTATTTTCCTTGTAGTGGATCCAAAAAAAGTTGATAAATCCAAATCAAGAAGGGAAGGGGAATATGTCAAGATTTGGGACAAACTAAAACCCAAACCACCCTAAAACATGTAAAGTTTCAATTCTAGCAATATATAATATGAAACACATTTTATGCTAAATTGTAGAGGATACATAGGGATTATATATCATTTAAAAAAAATTAAACATCATTGTTATGTATGATGTGTTAAACCATGAAACCAAATCCTAGATTCATAATCTTATTTGCAATCTATTTGAGATAAGGAACAACATGATAAAACAAAATAATTAACTATCTTTATTAAGTTCCAATTGACTGATGCCAATCACAATGGAGGATAACATCATTATCATCATCATTACATGGCCATCATATAGGAAAGGGAGGACAACATGAATCTAGAACCAAATATCCGGGGGGGGGGGGTGGTTCTTAACTTCTTCCCACCTTAAAACAATGCTATTTTATTTATGATGGAGTCACAAAACCTATAACTACTAACTATAATAGGTATTGGACCTTGTAAGACATTCTCCCCTAATGAAAGTGAAAAATAATGAGAAAATGAGAAAATAATAAATGTAGAACAAAGGAGGAAAATGAGAAAATGAGAAAATAAAAATGTAGAATAAAAGAGGAGGAAAATAAGAGTTGGAGAAACATTTACAAAAATAAAAAAATGGGCTTGGGTCATTGAGTATTCTATGTCATGAATCTAAAACCTATTGATACAAATTCCTAATCATAGTAATCCAAGAATGGTAGAGGTACTACTTCTACTTCAAATAGCATGAAGGCCTCTCTTGTACACATGTTCAATGCCCCTTGAATAGTTCCAAAAGACAAGTTTTTAATCTTTTTTTAGAAACTCTCACTTCATTCCTTTGAACATAAAATTACTAACCTAATATTTATTGAAAAGGTTATTTGGAAAAATTGTTTGTTAAAAAGCTTATTTGGAAAAAATACTTTGTTAGAACAAACATTAATCCTTCTAAACTAATATAATTACATATCTTTTACTTCATCTCTAGATTTGATCTTAGCAAAATTTATTTAAATTAAAAAAATAAACAATAAAAACCCACAGAAAAAATCATAAACCTCTATTCAAAATAAAAATATTACATTCTTCAGATGTATCAATACTTTCAACATTGTCCATCATACAAAAAACCATTAATATGTTTCTCCAAAGCTTCTTTACAATGTCCTTGATATAAGAATTGGAATTCCTATTACATAATATCATAGATCGTATAATAAGATATAATAGATAAACACAAAAATCATGCTTCAAAAAGCATATTGGATAGTAATATTCTTCTGCATAAATGCTTCTTCCATACTATGTCTCAAACTTTTATCTTGAAAAATATTGAGAAAAAAGTATTATATAACAGCAACCTGTCAATCCTTTAACAAAAAAAACACACAACATTAGAAAGAAAGAATGGACTCAGAAATTTTAGAATGTTTGAGTTTAAATATATTCCATATACCCTCCTACAAAAGAGTACCAACTTTTGTTGATTCATAATCCAAAGCATTTCTTTCTCTGTAAATATGCTTAGTTTCCAAAAATTCCATATTCTCATAATACCTACAAACCTCATTCAACAAAGGAGTCAACAGTACATTGTGAATCCTATTATGCATTGTGACCCATTTAATGATGTTTTGAGAATCATTGAAGATATGAAACTTGTTTATATGCATTTCATGAGCCAATCTAAGAAGCAACTTTAACCCAGAAAGTTCAGCAAAATTATTAGAGCCTTCACCAAGATCACCTTTGAACTTATACCAATGATACTCTGATAAAAAAATAAGCCCTCATGCACCACAAAGTCTCTATTCCCCAACAACAAACCCATCAAAATAGCCCTAAGGAAAATATTTATCTATAAATTCCTCAGCAACTATTATGGTTTTGATAGAAATATAATCTTGAGCAAAGGATTGGAAGGTCCCAAAACTTTGAAGAGTGACTTGTATAGGCAATAAACGTTTATCCTCAAAGCAATAAATATTTCTAGCTTTCCAGATATACCATAAAACAATTAAAGGAAGAGATCTAAAATCCTTTAATTCCTCTTTGGAGCTCCAGATTTTAAGACACAAGTCCACATTATCACCTACCCATAACTTTTTCAATTTGAGCTTGCATTCAATTTCATACCAAACAGATTTAGTATAAATACAGTCCACCCCCAAATGAAAATTAGATTCTTCAGCTACCTTACACAAGTAACATCTACTAGGAACTTCCCTTCCTTTTATGCATAATGTATCCCAAGCAGGGAAAACTTTAGGGGCGAAATTTCCCCAATTGGCTAATTTTTGGGTTTTTTTCAAAAAATAAATTCGCTATTTGGTCATTTTTAGGCTCTAATATTGCCTATATTTAACATAAAATATGTTTTTTTATCGTAATATTCGCCAAAATTTACAAGTTTCAGTAGAAAATTGTATGTTTCATATTTAATATTTGCCTACTTATCTATATATATGTTTTTTTCAATCCAAAATAATCACCAAGAATACTATACTTAAGTATACTATTATAATCCTTAAAAAATACCCTGATCCCAAGTTAAATATTTGTTTGAGAGTAAAAACCACATTAAAATCTTAGACTTCAAGGAACATTTGAATTTCCAGACTGATTTCCACCATCAAATTAATTCTTGATCTTCCCTTTCCTTAATCAGCTGAGTATATTCTTCGGTGTATATTTACCTGTTTTAGAATAGATCCACACAATATCATTAGCATTCCCATATAAGCTAACATTTATTGATCTCAAAATAGCAATGAAATCCTTCCAAATCAATCCATCCTATACATCCACTATACCAACATAATTCGAAGAGAGCCATCTTTGATCCACAAAGGTAGAAGTCCCAAAGTTAAGAATATATTTCAGAAAGTAAATCCATGATTATGTAAACAATCAACCAAATGCAAAGGAAATAAGTGTCTCCACTTACAACCTACCCAGGGATCAATACCAAGTCTAACAAGAGACCCATTCCTAATCTTCCATACAAGACCCTCTCGAATCAAGTCAAAATATTTTAACATCGCTTTCTAGCAAATAGATACATTCCTTCGTATTTTAGAAGAGATTCTAATCCAATCAACAATAGACATAGGCTGTATATATTTTGCAAAACAATCCGTACCCATAAACCAGATCCATGAACAATATTCCACCCACACTTAGCAGCAATATATTTAGAAAAAATAACAAGAATTTTTAGACCCCAACCACCATAAACCTTAGGTCAAGCCATAATCTTCCATGAGGTCTAGAATAAACCTGGCTGCTTAAGGATAATAGACCATAAAAAATTTAAACAAATATTCCCAATCTTTTCAATGATACCCAAGGGAATCCAGAAATGCATCCAATAAACAGGAATGGATTCAAGAAAAGATTTAATCAATTCCAGCTTCCCTCCTTTAGACAACCATATATGGCTCTAGTTTTTAATATAATTTTCATATTTGGCCACTAACCATTCCCAGTCCTTAATAAAATATCTACAAGGTTTTAATCTGAAACCTATATACTTCAAACTCACCTCAATGTTAGCCAACGAAAAAAAACAATCCTGAGAACATTTACTTCAAGCACATTTGGGCCAGCATAAAGTAAATTGGATTTTTCTTTATTAATCATCATCCCATAATCCCTACAAAAACAACTTCAAACATCATGTAGTGTCAATAATTCCTTACCAGGTCCATTTGTGATCATGATAATATCATCAACAAAAAGAACACGTGAGAGAAAAATCCCATTCCCAAAAGAAATCCCAACATAATCTCCATGATCTCGAGCAGAAAGAATTGCTCTACCAAGACCTTCAACAACAATGAGAAACAAAATCGGTGTTAAGGGGAACCCTTGTATTAGACCACAACTGGTTCTAAAATAAAAAGCAACTCCATTAATAAGTATCACAAAGGATACAAAAAAATACTTCCCATCACCCAGGAAAGGAAAGGAACATCAAATCCCATGTGAGAAAGAATAACCATCAGATAAGTCTAGTTTACCCGATCATAATCCTTAGAAAAGTCGATTTTCAAAACCGTCGCCTTTAGATTCTTACTCTGAATAGTATGAAACCATTCCTATACCACCCCCACAACATCAAGGATTTGTTTCCCTAGAAGAAACCCAAATTGCTCCCTGGAGATATAGTGACTTAAAACCTTCTTAATTCTAGAAGAAATAACCTTTACAATAATCTTGTAGATACAATTGCATAATGAAATAGGCCTAAATTCTTCGAAAGAAATACGATAATTAGATTTAGGGATTAAATAAATCAAAGTAGTGTTGAATACAATAGGTATTGTACCACTCCTCCTAGATTCTTCATCGACCTTCAGTCAATCCAGACTAAGAACATCAAACAAAACCCTGTAAAACTTAATAGGAATCCCATATGGGCCTGGAATTTTGTCGTTCTTACAAATTCCTAAGACAACTTGCAATTTATTAATAGTAACTAAATACATAAGATCAAGATTTTCCTCTATAGAAATAGATGAGGGAAAATTTTGTGCAATCTTCATGATGTCGGGTAAAGAGAGATTGTTATCATCTTTGAAAAGAGTCTCGAAATGATTAAATCCTTCTGCAATAATATTGTCGAAACCTTCAACCATAGTACCATTGGCATCAACAATCTTCCATATATAATTAACATTATACCTGTAATTAGAAAAATTATGAAAAAAGAAGGTATTGTCATTGCCACAAGTAAGCCACAGGGATCAACTTTTCTGTCTAGATTCATTCTTAAGATCTAAAAGAATCTTCCTTTTGCGAGCTTCCAAAGCTAACAGATCTTCCTTAGCCTCCTCAAATAAAAACCCTAACCCCACCTCGTGTTGTGAGGGATATCTACCTTATGACTTGGGGTAAAAGGGTCACCAACATACTGTGGATGTGACTTGCACACATCTAGGGTTTAGAAACATATATAAGAGAATAAGAGTTAATAGGGCATGTACCTTTTTTCTGGATGGTTGATCCAAGCTTTAACTCTCCTCCTCAAATGCTCATCAGACTTCTATTCTTCAACACTTGCAACAAAGATGATATTTCCTCACAGTATATTCTATCGTTATATAAAGAGACATGAATAGATTATAATTTCATTTGAAAACAAATAACAATATAGATCATAACTCATAACGATAGAAGCATGTACAAAGACAAATGTGGAAGGAAAACACTCTTTTTGGTGAAGTTTAGGAAACATTACAACCCTGTCTGAGACAATTTTCTTCTGCAGGCCAATACCTGGGTTCTCTTTGATCCTCTCTCCAACAGATTTCTCCAGCATAACCTTACTCTCCAAATTACTTCCCCTCTCCTCTCTTTATAGTTTCTAGTGAGGAGAGGAGTCAAGGCCTAGGATGGTTACGAGAGTTAGGGAAGTTACCAATCCGGACCCAAATACCCCTAAACTAATCATATTTTTATTTTAAAACTTGTTTTAATGGAAATCATGGGTATAAATGAGGAAAATCACGACTAACTCATGACTTTTCTAAAGGTAATTCATGATTACAAATTTTTAGATATGACTTGAGGGTTGCATATGGGTTTACCCGCAAGTGACTCGTGACTTTCTATAAGAGGACCCATGAGTGCAAGGCAAGTTCATCCATAAAAAGGGGTAATCTTAATGGGTAGGAATGCATCAAGGAATTCATCCATCTATAAGGTTAAGGTCACTTCAATCCATAGTGTCCTTTTGTGTATCAACAATATGGAGTCGATACTCGGACAGAGAAGTGACATTTCATGGTATAACAGATGCCCCCTAATGTGATATTAGAGGGTAGCGATGGACGAAATACATTAAAATATTTTAACTTGGAGGACTCAAGGTCAAGGTTGCAGAGAAGTACCTAAAACAAACAAATCAAATTCATTTACAAAATCATCACTGAGGATCCCATGTTTAATAATGTAGAACACTAGCTCCATTACAAGATTCATTTACATCATATAGTATATGAAACAAGGCCACATATGTTTTACAACGGTGGATCAAAGATACATAAGTACAATGATATATCTTCAATAGCCAGAAATAGTGTCACGAGACATGGCACATTTTGGCGCAACTTAGGTTATATAAGGTGTAACCCAAGGTATTCATCCAAATCCATAGAAATAGGTACGATTCCTACCATGTGAATATATGAGTTGAATTCGACCATGGAAATATACCATCAAAGTGTTAGTTAGATATTTCTACTGACAACCAATGCAAAGGAGTAATATGAGCAGTGGGTCCTAAGGTAATATCTTATAAACTCTAGGTCTTCTTCTATAGGAGGTATTGATTGGAAGTAGTTGTACGAAGAGGAAAGCAATGAATCCTTCAACATGTCACATGAGTAACTAGTATATTGGATAAGGGAAGATATACATAGGAAAAAATCAACGATGAAAGTGATAGGGATCAGGACGAGCAGACAGAGGGTATTGATCCTTAAACATCAAGAATGACACAGATATGACCCAAGGAAACTTTAGACTTTCAAATGGGACAACTAAACTTATCTGCCATGTAGGAGACATGGAAATATTCCCCATGTATATGGGACTAGTGGAAGAGTAATGACTCAAAATTTCATTTGAAATGAGAAGTGAAAACTAGAACATGAGTATCAAGAGACCCAAACTAGTGCTTTGTTCAAGGATGACTCGCTTCCAAAACTTATAACCAAATAGTGTGTTTCCTTCCTTTCCTTTCTTATTAGGTTTTAACGAGTCCAATAAAGTCAACTCGAGTCTTTCTTCATTTTTAAGAAAGCTTGAAGAAAGGAGAGAATAGTGCTTGATATGACACCGATCCATGGATTTTATGAGACTAAATTAGTAAATGCTCATCGATGCTTTCATAGTTTTGAAAGTCTAAAAAATACGAAGAATTCTCTATGGGGTGATTTTTTTGTAAATTTAGTCTCCTCAGTCCAAACTAGTATAAAACAATCCAAAGGAGAAATCTCTTAGATTCTGAAGAACTAAGGTATACATTTTTTGTACTTAATCGAAAATGTCCGAAAAAGGGGTAAACTATCACCCAACCAATGCTCCTTCAAAAGAAAACATATATACTTAGTTTAACAAGTGTGAAGGAAGGAAATGTCACTTGAAAAGTTCCATTTATTTACGAGAATGGGACAAACAACAATAAACTTGATGCATTATATTAAGGTTTAGCGAGCATGAAAATGGCATAAAGAAAGCTCAGAATATTTTTCATGTTTTAGTACAGAGCACAAAAAAGAGAAAAGTATGCTCAAACGGTTCCTTTTCCATAATTTTAGTCCTCCAGGCATGGAAAATAGATAAATCTATACCTGAAGATACTCTTCTAGATTCTGAAGAAAATAGAGTATTCATTTTTCCTAAGTAATCCATAAGGTCCATAAAATGGTTAAACTTATACCATTATGGATGATCCTCCACTTCCTTTAACAAGTCTGAAAGAACAATTAACTCAACTATCTAGTCATGTTTAAGGAGTCAAACTAGGGCTTGAAGATAACTCCATAGGTCGAGAGCCTTAAAATCAAGGGTAGTTCAATAAAAGATACAAAATGAGGATCATTTTTGTGAAAAACAACTATTAAGGCTCCCAAAACCTAGCAATATGTGGCATGGGGACCAGAATCGACAAGTGTTCTAGCTAGGGTAACCCATGTGAGGTAGGCTATAACCATGGAAGAACAACGATGCTTGAAGGGTGAGAAGTGGGTGCAAATCACAGTTCATGGATTAAAAAGGAGATCCTAAGGTTCATAAGGGGATAATGTATAAGTACAAGATGCAAAAAGGGGACCAAATCCCATCCTCTATGTTGAGGAAATATACTATGATTTCATCCATAACCTCAAATAGCTAGGTAAAAACAAAAACATTAGTCCAAAATACTGAGAAATTTCGTCAAAACTATATAAAAGTGGGTAAATTTTTTGAAATATTTACTATAAATAGTGAAAATTGGTTCAAAAAACATTTCATTTGGTTTTTACCATAATACTGCAAGTTTTACCTCTAATATTCAAATGGATCGTGTGCTCAAATCGGTGGACGAATTTCTGAACCGCAAGTTGCAGGTAACTCATATCTCCATCATCTTTCAATTTTTATTTTATGCCTATTTGAGGTTTTTAGCAAGATTTAAGGGAACCATGCAGGACTTGTGGGTATCCCATTACAAACTTGTGAGTTCACAATGTAATCGTGGGTTTGCAATGGGGAACTCGTGAGTGACACACGTCGTTCCCACTGGACAGTTGTGAGGGTTGTAGATTAGGTAACTTAATGAAACTAATGGAAAAAAAAACTTTGTTTTGCAGGAAAAAACGGTTCTAGAGTGGAGGGAAAGGGAGCACAAACACATGGATAGGTTGGAAATAGGGGATCCAATGACATTACATTCCCTCCGAAGGTGTGGGTTATTAAAATTTTACCGCACATCAAACATGCAATCCCAAGTTCGATTGTTAGAGACATTAGGTATGTTTGATTTTCAAGGAGAGACATTGGAATTGACCACGACGAACATATATTTTGTCACGGTATTATCTTATCCAGGGGAGCCAGTTAACTTGGGTGGAACTGGCTGGGAGGGTGGTCCCCTTAGTGTGCAAGATTATGTCGATACATATTGTTTCTCAGGTATGCAGAAGCCAGGGACACAAATCCTAATTTCTCAGATCACCAGATTTCCAAAGAAAGATCTTGTGAGGACTGTTATTAGAGTGGAAGCTTCATTTGCATCTCATTTGGCCACACAGACCCACATGTGTATAGCAGTGGAATTTTTGTGAGGTGTAGTCTTTGTCTAGTGCTCAGGGCTAGTTATCATCATGAAAAAACAACTCTCATACTACAGGTTGGGGAAGAAAAATAATTTTGCATATGCTAGTATCTTGGTTGTCTTCTTCTTCGAGAGGTTACCCATTTTGAGACCCGCATTGACACTTCAGCCTTCACCTGCACATGAGCCTAGGCCCACATGGTGGAGGGATTTATTCCTCTGCCAGGGTGGTGGTGAGATCCAGGGTGGATATGACAATGAATTCTATGCATGGTGGAGCTGCTAGGTTCCTACTCTATAGCAGTTCCCATATGTCGGTTTGGAATTTCCTGGAGATCCCGAATTAGTTCTCCTTCTAGGAGAAGCACGGGGAGACATGGGTGAGTTTTTACTTTTCAAATATTTAAATTTTTATGATTTTTTGTTCATAACTTTATATACATATGTAGCTTATTTGAGCTTGAGTCCTCTTTTATATTATGCCGATATGGGCATGTTTAGCCAAATGGGCATCCTAGGACCTTCGTACGAGTCGTAGACAAAGCCAAAGATGAATCTATGCTTCGTATAGTGGAGGGAAAGCTGGACATAATTACACATGATGTACCAACTCTTAGGATGGAGCTGATTCTCATCGCAATGCAGGAGCATGTCATGGGTGTGCCCCCATCCTGGTTATGCCTACTCCAGAGGGTGTACCGGAATGTACTATGCTACCGAGAGGCCATGGTGGAGGAAGATGTAGCTGATGAGGCTAAGGAGCATTTTAGCATGTTAAGTATTATGATCCTATTTTTGTATTTTTGATGTACTTATTGACTGGATCTTTAGACTAGAACTCGATGTATATGGACCTACTTATATATATTTGGTTATTTACATGTGTTTCTATGTGTATATGTGTATTCTTTTTATAAAGTGTGTGACAAATTCCAGTATAGAATGTAGTTGGCATATGCGTCAGCGATAGTGTTTTGATTTCTTGAAATGTGTTGATATATGGTATGGTCAAAATTTCTTTCAGGTAACCTAATCCTCAAAGACTGATGTAAAAGGGTAAGATTTCTCACCTGATAGACCCCATGAAGTTGAGAGACCACTAACTCAGAGTCAAGTCTAAATTCTAGGCAGGTGATACCATGCAATATAGCATCCCAAAGAAGCTCAATAACAACACTATATTTGGCTACATTGTTAGTTGCAGGACCTAATCAAGCACCTCCTGAGGCAACTAGTTATCTTGTGGGTGCCTAAATGACCAAAGCAGCTAAAGTGAGATTACAAGTGTGACGACTTGCGCCATCAATGAATCCTATGAACCACTCCAAATAAATTTGACACAACACTAGACTATGTAACAAACACTAACCAAAAATCACCATTTACATAATTATACAACTAAAATACAAGAAAAGGAATAATGCTTAAGCATAATACTTCTTCAGGTAGATCCCATTTCGTGGCTCAGGAATCTTATTACCATCGAATTAACTAATTCATATGTTCCCTTCTTTAGAACCTTGGACACGACATACGAGCCTAACCACATAGATTTGAACTTTCCTTCCCCTAGGGGTTCCTTATCCTAGTCACAAACCAAGATGAGTTCTCCTTCGGAGAAAACCCTAGCTTTAATGGCTTCATCGTATTGCTTCTTTACTTGTTTCTTATGTGCCTTGTTCATTGTAAGCATGTCTCTGCATTGTTCATCTAGATGTTCCATATGCAAGAAACGTTCATGTATTTTATAAGTATCGGGAAGCATGTGAATTGCAATCTTTAGGGATGGTATTGTTATACACCTGATTGGCACCTCTCCGTCCGAGTGCTGAATTCCCTCAAGTTGGCACACAAAAGGACATCTATGGATTGAGGTTGCCTTTTTTCATTATACCTTGGTTGATGATGAAATACATTGTCTATATTCCCAGCTGATTACTTTTCCATTTGAATATTTTGAGTAGCATGCGCGACTATCCCTATTGACATCTCGCGCATCATGCACGAGTTTTATGTTCAGCAAGTCGCGTATACTTGTATGCGCGGGTTGCATTTGTATGGAGTCACGTATCATGCGCGGGTTGCTCTACTACATACCCGCGCATGGTTTCCTCAAAATTAATATTTAAAAACACGAGTTAATGGGAGATTAGTTTACTCATTTATCTTAATCCCATTAACTACTACAACCTCCCTAACCTTCGAGAAGTGCCTCATTTCATCCATATAAATAGAGGCCTTGGGGAGGGGATTGGAGATACATACTTGGAGAGCAAAGTTATGCTGGTGGATTGTCTACAGAATCTTTGGAGCAGAGAAACTCAGAGTCCTTTGGTGATAGAGGAGTCCCTTGTTCAGACATTGGGTTGTAACCTAAACTCCCTCTATTATTGTTAATAAAGCAGATTACTTCTTCCATATTGTGTTCCATGTGTTGTAGATTGGTAAATGTTTACATCTCATTATAATATATGATTTGTCTAATCTGCATCTTTATATATGAATCATACTGTATTTGGAAGAATCTTTGTTAACAGGTGAAGGAGGAATTATCCTGGAGACTTTGGAAGCGGATCAGAGAGGAAGAAGCTAGCTTGGATCAACCTTCGTTTTCACAAGTAAGTTCCTGCTACTTTCCTATTTCCTATTCTGTACTTCTAAAATCAAGTTGTCTGCAAGGTTAGAGTATGTTGGTAACCCCCCAGACCTAGGTTATTAGGTGAATTATCCTGTACAACAGAACTGGCGACTCCGCTGGGGAGGCCTAGTCTGCTTTAGGTCTTTTTCTGTCATCCTGACCAGTCATTGCTCGAAGTTTTGTTTGTGATCTTTTGTCCTGTTTTCTTACTTACTGTAGCATTTGAAAGTCTTGGGTCTTTCTCTGTTTTTGAGAAGTTTTCATGCCCATGCACGGGTTGTCCTTCTAGACAGTCGCGCATACTGAGTTGCATAGGCGGGTTGTTCTATAGAACAGTCGCGCATCATTCGTGACCTGCACTACTACACAGTCGCGCATACTCCTGAAAACTGTGATTTTTGTGTTAAAGTTTGCTTGTTCTTTAGCCTGCTATAAGTCCTGTTTTCTGTTGAGACTTTCTTTAAGAGTGTTGCAGAGTTGTCTGAGTGTATCAAGTGGTCACATCTTAGTGCTTCCTCAAGCCCTTGGGTTCTTTTTACTTGTGTTATTTACTGTCAGCATCTTGAAACTTTCTGGCTTGTTTCGGTTGTTGGTGAGTGCCTGAGTCTAGATCAGTGATCAGGGTCTTAGACTCTGTCTGTCCAGTCTGCTGTTTATCAGTTTGTGGTTTGCACTTGCCTGTTTAAAAGTCTGCAGTGGTCTCTTGGTCATTGTCTGCACCCAAGTTGAGGTCCTAGCCTGCTTCTATTGCTGGTTTTTAGGTTCTGTTTTCCTGTTAGTTCAGCTTGTGTTTTTTATACAGTCTATAAGTGTCAAGTTTACTCAAGCATTGCATTTTATACATGCACAGTAGTTTTTTGAGCATTTTTTAAAGTGAAAAACAAAACATAGTTAATATTTTGCATTGTAATTTTTGCATTAGAGTAGTGTTTGTTTCAGTTTAAGAAATACTATCTCAGAAAAACACAAAAACATATAGGCTTAGTTTCTCTTTTTGCTGCATACAGTTCATCAATATTTATTTGAAAAAAATGAAAAGAAGTTTATTTTATAGTGATAGTTTGCTTTAAATGCACCTTTTGCTTTCATTTATTTTCTACTGATTCATAACATCATACAGTCCATCACTTCCACTTCCTTTGAGT
The DNA here is from genome assembly GCA_001517045.1 of Pseudotsuga menziesii. Taxonomy (NCBI): domain Eukaryota; kingdom Viridiplantae; phylum Streptophyta; class Pinopsida; order Pinales; family Pinaceae; genus Pseudotsuga; species Pseudotsuga menziesii. The sequence continues at coordinate 51,688 of LPNX010839646.1, forward strand.
AAAGAACAACCCTTAAAATTAACGCTTAAATTTAAAATCTATTAGTAAGTTTTTATTTTTAGGGCCTTCCACCTACTAGCTTAGGCTAGGTTTGTGGGCTAGGGAGTGTAAACTTCCCACAAACTATAAACTCAGACGTAGTAGGCTATTCATTAGGTAAATCCTTGGTTCTACTGCTGTATCTGGGAAGCTCCTCTCAAGCGGGAGTTAAGCACTAGGCCGCGTGGAGGCTTGGACAGAGGGGATAACCCCCCGAATCCTTGTCAAAACATAACCCAGGACTTTTACGCATCTGGGGATTCTGTCTAGGCAGAATTTTGGGCTCACCTACCCTGCCCATGCATACGAATTCGGCTTGCGACTGTCCCCCCAGACAGTAGGTATTGTCAAGGTAGCCTTAGTCTCTTGTCTTTTTAGGGCTCATACCTAGGTAAACCAGAAGGTTATTTCTGGTTCACCTTGAACGGACTTGGAAGGTAACCCTTGTGGAAAGTGTAGGAGGGCGGTTGGGTGATTCCTCTGCTTGTGCCTAAGAACCCCTCAAGGACGCCAAGTAACTGTTCATCAGCTTTCTTCGGGAAAGCATATCTTTATAGCCTGTTTTGATTGCTTGAGGCTTAGGATCTTTTTAGTGTATGCTCTGTGGATCTGCTTGTGTTTAGTTGGCCTTAGGGTGTGATTTTTCAAAGTCTTAATTCTGGAGGACCAACTTGTTAGAAGGTCAAGAAGGTTGAGAAACCTTCCTCCTCTCTCACCACTGGAACCTCCACCTTTACCCCAAAGGCGGAGATTACGCACAGGTGGTTCTTTTGAAACAGTAGGAGTAACCGAGGTTCTTGGTGAACCGGAATTAATAGCTAACCTATTTGACTTAGACACAATCGAGATAGAGGAATTGCAAGATGACGAGTTCGCAAGAAATTATAATACCCCCTTGACTGATTTGAACGATCCAGTGATCGTGCAGGTTAGGCCTTTTAGTTCACTAGTACTAGGTGTACCTGTAGGTAGAGATATGTCTTCTGAAGGAGAAAGTTCATTTGTTTTCACCTTAACCCTTCCGGTTGAAGGGGTACTACCTCCCCCGGTTAGTACCCCTAGATCTAATTTACCTTCCACACCCTTAACTCCAGCAAGCCGGGTGGTTCAACCACCGGTTTACTCGAACATAGGAAGTATATCTGGTGATATGGCTACTGGGATTCCCAGTATGCCTACAATTCCTTCTTCCTTCCCTTACCCTACCCACAGTGGTCCGGTGGGATCCTCGGCCTTTGTCCAAGGATTCCCTTGGAATGGGGGGCACATACCCCCTTCCAGTCCATACGTAGGTCCACCTCCTGCATATGTAGGAGTGCAGTTTGGTAGCAACACCTCTTATGGGAAAGGCTACCAAACCCTTATTTCGGTCCCATATACGAGCTCCCCCTTATCTTTGTTTAGTGGAGGGATACCTGCTCCTGTCTTTCAGACCCCTACTTCTATGGGGGCAGCCCGAACCACTTACACTGCATCTCCCACCCAAAACCCAGTGGTTTACAGATGGAACCCATTCCAAAGCAACATACCCACTTCACAACCGGTGTCTAGGGGTAACCCCACTTTTACTTATGGGCGATCGGGGGCAAGTCCCTCTAATCCCCAAGCTAGTACATCTACTACACCGGCTAGGACAAAGCTTCCTTTTCTGGCAACTTTGAACTTGCCAGACTTATCGAAATTGATGAACGATCCGGTGAGGCATGACCCCTTGTGGCCACCTGTTCCCACCAAACTGCCTTCGGACATCCCTAAGTTCGAAGGTAAGGCTGGTGAAGATCCTGGGGCACATGCCACCACCTTCCATCTTTGGTGTTCTTCCAACTCATTGAATGAAGATTCAGTGAGACTTAGGTTGTTCCAGAGGACATTGACAGGCACTACAGCAAAATGGTACATTGAGCTGCCTTCTGCTGCTTTTAGCAGCTTCTGGGACTTGGCTACCACTTTCCTTAGCCACTTTCAGCTTCCAGTTCGTTATGATTTTGGAACGGACTTGTTGTCCACCTTTAGACAAAATAAGGCAACCCACATCTCGGATCATATCCAAGAGTGGAGGAGGCGAAAGAGCCTTATTAAAGCCACCATCCCTCCTGAGTTTCTATTAGAATGGTTCCTTAAATCTTTATTGCCCTATATATCTAAGGATGTCTCCACATCAGGAGTGACTAGTGAGGAAGAAGCCATACTCAGGGCCTAGCAGTTGGACTTGATATATTCACAGTCTGGGATTTTATATGAAATCATCCCTGAGGCACCAAGGCCTTCTCATGAGGCCGAGAAACCCAAGCCTAGACCCCATGCCGATGGTGTGGTTGGGTCCGTAAACTCTCCCACTGTAGAGTCTTTGACAAAACAACTTCACCAATTGTCTGTCAAACAGTCTACAGCGGAGGCACCAAAGGCTGCCCCCTCCTCCCAAAGTGCAAATGTTTTTGCACAAACCTCTTCGAAGGGCAATCAGCAGCCCGACGGGAAGAAGAAGAAAGGAAAAAAGGGAGAGGGAAATCAAAATCAAAACAATCCCAAACCTGCAAACAATGCTGATGGGGGAAAAGGGGAGAAGAAGAAAGTCAAGTTCCCTTGTAAGTTGTGCCAAGGGGACCATCTTACTCATCTTTGTCACCTCATGGAAAAAGCTTAGAAGCTGTTACAAGGTCAACCGCCGACTGTCCTAAAGGATCCATTTCCCCAAGGGCAAAATTCTGCTTCAGCTTCCACCGTAGTAGGGGGCAGTCAAGCTGCTCCTGACCCTAATTATATCAACATGGTTAGATCCTCAACTTTGTTACAAACCAGGAACAAGAACTATGAGAAAGAGACTGAGGAGAAGGGTAAAGCTGTGGCTGAACCTTCCAATCCTCTCACTATAGAAAAACCTGCGAAAATAATGCCAAAGATACCCAAAGGTATCTTTAAGAAGACTTTGCATAACCCAAATGCCCGAGCCGCTTCTAACTACTTAGTGGTTGAAGACTTGGCTCAGACTCCTTGTGCGATGTCAGCTTTGGAGGTGCTACAGAGTTGTCCCGCTCAAAGGGATGCCCTCTTAGTAGCTCTAGGTAGTATGGATTCTTCTGGTCTCACGGCGAAATTTCAATTCTCTGATCTTAAAATTCGCCTCCCTTACCATGTAGCTTTATCGATAGACGTTGTCCATGGTGGTAAGACCATTGGACGGGCAGTTATTGATGAGGGAGCCTCTACTTGTGTGATGTCCTTGGCTTGTTGGAAAGCTCTTGGATCCCCAGAGCTGGTCCCATCAACCACTTTACTTATTACTTTTGATGGAAGGTCTTTCTGTCCACATGGTATCCTGCCAGCTTTCGAGCTTAAGTTGGCTGGCAAAGTAGTCTCTGTTGAAGTTGAAGTGATTGATGCTCCATTGGACTACAATTTTATTCTGGGTAGGAATTGGACTTATGCAATGTCTGTTGTTGCATCTGTTGTCTTTCGTGTCGTGGTATTTCCACACGAGGGCAAGCTGGTCACTATTGACCAACTTGATTTTACTCGTAAAGGCCGCTTAGAGTCTAAAGATTCCACTGTGCCATTGGTTGATTAGGCCAAACCTGCTACACAGAGCTTGGGGGCTGGACTGTATGCATCATTGATGGGCACATTCGATATTCCAGCTCCAGTCCTTTATCTCAGTTCTACTACTGTAGGGCAGTCCATTGATTCGGTGGTCGAGAGGACTGATCCTTGGGTCCTCCCAACCCCTCAGGAACTGGAAGTGCCCTTATCTACAATGGAAGTGGTGTATCAAGCTATTACCCAAACCACTGTAGATCCCATTCCAGATCCTCTTACAGTCTCGGATGATCTGGAAGAAGTTTATATGCCTGCATGGGCAGAAAACTCTTTACATTCCATAGATTGCTTAGACACTATTTTACCTTCAGAAAAAGCTATTCTGGAAGCTATGTGTTCACGTGATAAGATATGTGAGGATCTTCATCACCGATCTTATTTCCTTCCAGAGCCAAGCAAGATCGAAAACCAAGAGTTTCATGTGAGACTGCCTGGAGATGTTGATATACCTATTAACCCTTTTCCTAGGGAAGGGGTGTTTGCTGAGGGGAATATGGAAAACATTTCCACTACCATACCTATCAATATCTCTGTCAAACCAGATATCGTGGAAAATATCTATATCGGTGCAAGCTGCTCTCCAGAGGAGATTGCCACTTATACAACCCTTTTCAAGGAATTCCGTGATATCTTTTCCTGGTCATATGAGGAGATGCCAGGAATTGATCCATCTATTGTTCAACATGAGATCCCAACCTATCCTAATGCTAAGCCGGTTCGGCAAAAATTATGCCCCGTGAACCCGCGTAAAGCGGCGGCTGTGAAGGCAGAGGTAGAAAATCTCTTGAAAGCAGGTTTTATATATCCCGTTGCTTTGACTGAGTGGGTGTCCAACCCAGTCCCTATTGATAAAAAGCAAGGGACTATTTGCATTTGTACGGAATTTTGTGACCTTAACAAAGCCTGTCCCAAGGATAACTACCCTACACCGTTTATTGATCAAATCATAGATGCATGTGCGGGTAGTGAAGTATTTTCGTTTATGGATGGTTTTTCCGTCTACAATCAAATCCAAATCAAACCAGAAGACCAACATAAAACGGTTTTTATTTGCCCTTGGGGTACATTCGCATATAGAAAAATGCCTTTTGGATTGAAAAATGCAGGGGAAACCTTTCAACGAACCATGAACTTTGATTTTCACGATATAAAAGCCATTGTCGAGCCCTACCTTGATGATTTTCCTGCTCATTCTCGCGAGAGGATCCAGCATCCAGATCATTTAAGGTTGATTTTTTAGAGATGCAGATACTATAAAATTCGCTTGAATCCCCACAAGTTTGTTTTCTACATCGAATCAGGTAGATTGCTTGGATTCATTGTCTCTAGTAGGGGCATACAGGTGGATCCGTTAAAAGTCGAGGCCATTGTAAATCTGCCTCCTCCTCATTCACTTAGGCAACTTCAAAGTCTACAAGGTAAGTCTAACTTCCTTCGACGTTTTATCGTCAATTATGCCAAGATCACAAAAGGTTTCATGCGCCTGCTTAAACAGGACACCCCATTTGTATGGGATGAAACTACACAACTCGCGTTCGAGGCATTAAAGAAATCTTTGTTGTCGGCTCCTTTATTGCGCCCGCCAGATTACTCTAGGGATTTCATATTATATCTGGCCGCGTCGGAGTCTACCATTGGGGTAGTGCTAGTTCA
>LPNX010839646.1:57229-67229 GCA_001517045.1 Pseudotsuga menziesii
AGGAGCGTGTGGGGGTCATTTATCTGGGTTAGCAACGGCCCAAAAGATATTATGTGCCGGGTAATTCTGGCCCACCATCTTTAAGGATTGTGTGGAAGCTGTGAAACGCTGTCATCCATGTCAGCTGTACACCAGAAAAATGCAGTTGCATCCTGCTCCCTTGTTCCCCGTCGTCTCGGTAGGCCCCTTCATGAAGTGGGGGATTGATTATATGACATGCAACCCAGCCTCGGCTGGGGGGCACAAATACATCATTGTCGCTGTCGACTATTTCACCAAATGGGCAGAGGCAATGCCTACTTTCAAAGACAATGGGGAAACGACAGCTTACTTCATGTTTAATCAGATTATTGCTAGGTTTGGTATTCCCAAAGTGATTGTCACTGACCATGGCAGTCATTTCCAAAATCACATGATGACAGAACTGACCACCATGCTCGGATTCCGACAAGAGCACTCTTCTCCTTATTATCCGCAAGCAAATGGTCAGGTCGAGGCTGTAAACAAAACTTTAAAAACTATACTTAAACGTACTATTAATGCAGCCCGTTCAAATTGGCACATCATGTTATATCCTGCTCTTTGGGCTTATCGAACCAATGTCAAAACTGCTACGGGTTTTTCCTCCTTCCAACTCGTTCACGAGGTGGAAGCTATTACGTCGATTGAATGCGAAATCCCATCCTTGCAGATAGCTATTCATGTGCTACCTGACACAACTGAGCTTGAAGAACGCTTACTTCATTTAGAACACCTTGATGAGCAACGTAGAGATGCGTTGACTGCAAATCAGGCTCATAAAAATAGGGTTAAATGTCAATACGATAAAATGGTCAAGCCTCGGGTTTTCTCTGAGGGGGAACTTGTCTTGCTCTGGGATCAAGATAAGGAACCCCTGGGGGCAGGAAAATTCAAGGCCATGTGGTTGGGACCCTATGTTGTGTCTAAAGTTTTGAGTAAAGGCGCATATGAATTAGTGGATTATGATGGGAATAAGCTGCCTGAGCCTAGAAATGGGCTCTACTTGAAGAAGTACTATGCATAGGCTTAGCACTTTTTCTTGTATATTAATGTATGTATTTTTATGTACATTAGGTTGTCAGTTTCATTTTTTATACTATCTGCTGGTTGTTGTAGATGTCTTCTGAGATGTATGTAGGTTTTGCTGATGGCGCCAGCCGTCACACTTGTAACCTGGCTTCAGCAGCATGGGATATTTATTCCCCATCAGGACAGCTTGTTGCCATGGGTGGCGCTTGTCTTGGTCCTGCTTCCAATAATGTTGCTGAGTATAGAGCTGTAATTGAGCTCTTATGGGATGCTTTGTCATGAGGCATCACCCAACTGGAAGTCCGTTTGGATTCTCAGTTGGTTGTTTCCCAGCTCAATCGAGCTTACCAGGTGCGTAATCCTACATTGTTACGTCAGTTCATGCAAATACGTTTAATAGAAAGACATTTTGAAGTTATTACTTTTAATCACATTCCACGAAACCAAAATTCATTAACTGATGCATATGCTAACTATATTTTGGACTGGCATCTCACACACATTCCATAAAATATACAGCAATTACATAAGAAACATTTGTAAATAAACTGACAACCAAACATATATATATATATATATATATATATATATATATATGTAAATATCTGTTCATACATAGGATAGGTCAAGTCTGATCCGTAGATCCCAAAATGTACAAAATATGCAAAAAGTGGATCCAAATCCATCAAAATGCCTAAAACTAAGCCTGCCCGCCATGGCCACTAGGACCTCCTTGGTCCCCGTGATCTCTGCGCCCCCTGGCTTCCTCAGCCTCCTCGGCTTCGGTAGCCTCCACTGCATCTCTGTATACACATACTGCTCTGGCTACCTATCTAAAAAGGTGTAACCAGGCCGGTGGAACCCCAACTACTGACTCCTGCATAGCCACAGGGAGATGCTCTATCCGTATAGTGGGTACCCGCTCGGTAAGCCTAGTCAGCTTCGCCTCAAGTACCGTGACTAATCCTGGGTCTCCCCCTGCAACAGGACGTACAAAGGTACGTGGGTGCCCTGCTGGGCGGACTGGTCCAATATCTGCATTTTGACATATGAGTAGGATTAGACTTGTGCATATGTATATATCCTATCATTAGAAAATCCATAAAAATTTGATAATGACAAAAAATAAAAATGACTTACCCATCTCTCCCCATGCTCCTCCTAGAGGGAGGACTAGGTCTGGATCACCTCGAAAATCTAATCTGGCATATGGAAACTGCTCCAATGCTGGCACCTGCCGTTCCCACCATGAATAGAACTCATCGTCATACATACTCTGTACCACGTCTCCTCCTCCGTGACGGAGGAAGATATCACCCCATCTACTCAGCCTCAGCTGACGTGGATGTCTGATCTCTAAGGGTATCGCAGGGCTCATAGCAGACACTCTCTCAAAGAAGAACGCAACCAATATACTAGCATACCCAAATTTCTTCCGTCTCCCTCTCCTAAAATCGGATAATTGCCTCTTCATAAGAGGGGCAATTCCCGAGCACCAGTCATATAGAGTGCCTCTAAAACAATCAACCGCCACTCTCATCTGAGTCCTGGTGGCATGATGTAGTCCTGCTGACCCTGAAAGTCTAACAACGGTACTGGTCAATACCTGCAATGTAAAGTCCTGTATGTCTGCGATGAGAATGCTACTACCCTTCTTTGGAGTATCGGGCCTGCAGAATACATCCACATAGTTCTGGACACTCAAGGGGTCTCCACCCCTGCCAGTGCCCTCCAGGTTCACCGGTGCTCCCCGATGTGATAATCCTGTGATGAAATAGATGTCCTGTGAGGTAAGCTCCAAAGTCTCACCTTGGATTTTGAACATCCCCAGGTCATGGTCCCAATAACTGACCAAGAACTCCAATATGCGGACATTGGCCCGCATGGGTGATGTGTAGAAAAACTTGAATAGCCCACTATTCCGCAATTCTTGGATAGTAGGCGGGCTTTCGCGAGCCACTTGGTCCATCATCTCATGTTCCCTCTCCCTCCACTCCAGCACCATATTTTCCTGACAAAAAACACATAGTGTGATTCAGTAATTCATCACAAAAATTTTAAAATTTTGAACATTTTCAAAGCTTTTATCTTTAGCGCAGTATGCACGACTGTCCATTGGGACATGTCGCGAGCCATGCGCGACTTCCCTATGCAGCAACTCGCGCATCAAACGCGTATGCGCGGCTTTTCTATTAGGCAACCCGCGCATACATTTTACCATTTTTATATTGATGAATTAAATTGAATTGACCACTAATTCTAAAAATTGTTTGGATGAAATTAAAGAGCACAGGGTGTAGATTTACCTGACACTGATGGATCTGAATTCCACCGGTCCAACTGTCCACAACGAGCGATCAAAGTTAGAGGGTAAAACTCTCCTTTTTGGTTCAAAAAGTGAAATGGTGAGAAATGTTTTGTTTTTCAAACTATTTATAGAAAAATTATTTCGTAAGGTGGGTTTTTTCTATAGTTTGAAACGTCAATTGATTAATACCTGCTTTTTGTGCCTTAGAACAGGTTTACTAACTATTTCAAAGTGTTGATGCTTCTATAGGGTGGTTTTTGCTCTTCCCAACACATGTTGGCAACTTATCACTCCACATTAACCTTAGTATTCAACATTTTGCCACGGACTATGGTATTCTAAGCCATTAGTCCCTTGTCTCTACCATTGTTCTTCCGTGGATAGGATCCCTATTTCATGAGTATCATTTTTATATGCCATTGCCATCCTTTGATACTCATTTCCGTCACTGTTTCAGGCCCAGGGGTTTCCTCATAGCTACTGTTCACGACAAATAGAGCTTCTTATGAATCTCTCTTTACAAGCTATCCCTTTATAGGACTCGCCGCCCTTATGGAGTTTCTTTAGGCCCAGGTCTGACTCCTTAAAAATAGACTTGACTGATGAGTTATCTCGTCCGTTCAAGCTCGTTAAGAATATGTGAACAGGCATCTGCATTGGTGGTAGGTTATCTCTTTCTCGGACCATGAGGAATAATACGAGAAAGGATCACTCTCTTTTCTTCGGAATTGAGAAGAGTATTCTCAGGTATAGGTTTATCACTTTTCCGGACCCGAGGGACTAAATTTACGGAAAAGGAACACCCGGTTTGAGCTTACTTTTTCTTTTTCGTGCTCTGGACCCAAACATGAAAAAGATTTTGAGTGTACTTTGTGTCTTTGTCATGCTCGTTAAACACTAAAGAACAAAGCAACGAGTTTATTGTTGTAAGCCCCATTTCTCGTAACCAAATGGATCTTTTTGAGTGATCTTGCTTTCCTTCACACTCGTAAAACTCAAGCTATTTTATGCTGTTATGGAAGGAGAGTTGGGTAGGTGGTAATTTAACCTTTTTCGGACCTCCCCGACTAAGTACGAAAAAGGTTCACCTTTTCTTCTTCAGAAGTTAAGAGAGTTCTTTTGAGGTTTGTTTTATACTTTTTCGGCCTTAAGAGACAAAATTAGACGAAAAAGGACCCCCCTGGAGTCTTCTTTGGCATTTTCAGACTCTCTAAATATGAAAGCACCAACCGAGCATGTACTAGTTCGGGCTCGTTAAATCCACGGATCAGTGTATCAAGCATTATTTTCCCATCTCTTCAAGCTTGTTAAAAAATGAAGAGGGAACCGAGTTGGCTTTCCTGGACTCGTTAAAACTTAACAGGGAAGGTAAGGAAGAAGTTTTCTCTTGTTTTCAGTAATGGCAGCATGTCATCCTTGAACACAGCACTCTTTGCCTTCCGATATCCATGTTTCAGTATACACTTGTGGTCAGCTATCACTTTGAGTTTTTGACTCCTCCTCTTGTCCATTATACCTGGGGAATCTGTTCATGTCTCCTACATGACAGATAAGTCTAGTTGTTCTATCTATCCGTTGTATGCTGCCTTGGGTCATCTCTGTGTCGTGCTCACTGTTCAAGGATTATACCTACTGTCTATTCTATCACCTGATCCTATACTGTTATATCTGTTATCCATTTACTTGTGTCTACCTTCTTTTGCCCAGTTCCTAGTCACTCTTGTGATCCGTTGGAGGATCTATTTCCTTCCCTATCACAGTATGGTTCCGTTTCAGTACCTCCTGATGACGATGACCTAGAGCTTTGACGATGGTACCTCTGGATTCACTTTCCTCATTGGTGAACTCCTTTGCTTCAATTGTCAATTATCATCTATTGGTTGACAAACTGTTGAATTCTTTCTATGTTCGACTTCAGCTTACCCTTATTCACATGGCTTGCATTGTACTGGTTCTTTGGGATCTTGTATGAAGACCTTAGTTCCTCACTCATGAACTAAGTTGCGCAAGACTATGTTCCATTTCTATATCCAGCTTCCAGATCTTTGAAGACTCATCATTATTGTATTGTGGCTTCGATCCACCTTTGTAAATACGTGGTTTTTACCCGTATCATGTGATGTACTCAAATATTGTAAAGGAGCTAGTGTTCCAGTAAATTGAACATAGCATCCTCAGATATGACTTTATTTATGACATTACTATGTATTTGTTTCAGGTACTCCTCCTGCTCCACTGGACTTCTGAGTTTCTCTTGAGTTATATATTATAATGTATTTCGGCCATCGGTCCCCTCTGACCTCACACATTAGGGGGCATCTGTTATACACTTGATTGGCACCTCTCCGTCCGAGTGCTGACTTCCCTCAGGTCGGCACACAAAAGGACATCTATGGATTGAGGTTTCCTTTTTTCATTATACCTTGGTTGATGATGAAATACATTGTCTATATGCCCATCTGATTACTTTTACATTTGAAGATTTTGAGTAGCATGCGCGACTATCCCTATTGACATCTCGCGCATCATGCACGAGTTTTATGTTCAGCAAGTCGCGTATACTTGTATGCGCGGGTTGCATTTGTACGGAGTCGCGTATCATGTGTGGGTTTCTCTACTACATACTTGCGCATGGTTTCCTCAAAATTAATATTTAAAAACATGAGTTAATGGGAGATTAGTTTACTCATTTACCTTAATCCCATTAACTGCTACAACCTCCCTAACCTTCGAGAAGTGCCTCATTTCATCCATATAAATAGAGGCCTTGGGGAGGGGATTGGAGATACATACTTGGAGAGAAAAGTTATGCTGGTGGATTGTCTACAGAATCTTTTGAGCAGAGAAACTCAGAGTCCTTTGGTGACAGAGGAGTCCCTTGTTCAGACATTGGGTTGTAACCTAAACTCCCTCTATTATTGTTAATAAAGCAGATTAATTCTTCCATATTATGTTCCATGTGTTGTAGATTGGTAAATGTTTACATCTCATTATAATATATGATTTGTCTAATCTACATCTTTATATATGAATCATACTGTATTTGGAAGAATCTTTGTTAACAGGTGAAGGAGGAATTATCCTGGAGACTTTGGAAGCGGATCAGAGAGGAAGAAGCTAGCTTGGATCAACCTTCGTTTTCACAAGTAAGTTCCTTCTACTTTCCTATTTCCTATTCCGTACTTCTAAAATCAAGTTGTCTGGAAGGTTAGAGTATATTGGTAACCCCCCAGACCTAGGTTATTAGGTGAATTATCCTGTACAACAGGTATCTCGCATTCCACCGATGTGACTGCTTCCACCCCATGAACGAGATGGAAGGGTGAAAACCCTATGGCAGTCTTAGCGCCCAAAGAGTAGAATACAACATGGTGTTCCAGATCAATCTACTCGCATTAATAGTCCGTTTGAGAATGGTTTTCAAAGTTTTGTTGATGGCTTATACTTTCCCATTTTCTAGAGGGTAAAAGGAAGATGAATGGTGTTTCCTAAAACCTAGCATAGTAGTCAACTATGTTATCATCTTGTTCTGAAAATGACTACCATGGTCAGTGACTATCTGCTTTGGAATACAAAACCTACATATAATTTGATTGAACATGAAGTACGATGTTGTCTTACCATAGGCTTTAAAGGTGGGATTTTCCATGGCTTTTCCTCTGCCCACTTCATAAAGTATTCTACAACAACAATGATATACTTATGCCCCCCAATAGATATAGGGTTGCAAGTCATGAAATCCACCCCCCACTTGGTGAAGGGCCCTACCACACTGATAGGATGGAGAAGAGTAGGATGCGACCACATCTTTCTGGTGTAGAGTTGACACAAATGACAACACTCTACAACCTCTATGCAATCTTTAAATATGGTAGGCCAGAAATAGCCACCACGCAAGATCTTCTGGGTCATTGCTAACCCAGATAAATGACCCACACGCTTCGTCATGAGAATCATTTAGAACAAACTCAACCTCCTCATGGGTGAGGCATCAACGTAAGATGGAATCTACCCCTCATCTATATAATGTATCTCCGATTATGAGGTAGTTTTTACTGTTCAATCTTAACTTGCATCGATATTCTAGTGAGAAGGTCATGGAACACTTCAAAGTATGAATTTATACTAACATATCTTTGTACCAAAGATCAGAGGTTGATATCAATAAAATAATCTCATCATGAAATGGCTCATCTTCTATCACTACGATTTCATCACTCGAGAACTCTGAGATAAGCTCCGTGAATACTAGGGACTTTTTTGACTTGGCAGACTGAAAATCTAAGTCAAAATCTTGAAGTATGACAATCCAATTGTTAAATTTTTCCCTGATTATGCGTTGGGATAGAACATATTGAAATGTATTTGCGTCCACAACTAAAATGATTTTCCATAGCAGAATATAATGTTGCAACCTCTGGATGGCATAGACTGCCGCCAAAGCTAGTTTTTTAACATGTGAATATCTAAGTTCAGGACCAGCCAAAGAGCAACTAAGATAATAGATGACATGCTTCTAGATATTTTCATCCTTCTCAACTAGCACTACACCAATTGTAGAATTAGATGCGGCCAAATACAATATAGATTCCTTTGTGTAGTATGGAGGACGCAAGAGAGGAGCTTATAGAAGTGCTTTCTTTAATGCCTCGAAGGATTGTTATGTGGAGTCATCCCATAGGAATGGGGTTTCTTTCTTGAGCAAGTGCATGAAGCCCTTAGTGATCTTGGAATAATTCACAATAAACTTTCTGAGAAAGTTTGAGTTTCCTTGCAGACTTTGTATTTGTCTAATGGTTTGAGGAGGAAGATTAATAATCACCTCTACTTTCAAGCGATCGACCCTTATACCCTTTTTAGAGACTATGAAACCTATAAGTTGACTTGATTCGACACAAAAGACACACTTATGGGGATTTAAGAGAACCTTATAGTGCCTGCATCTTTCAAAAACTAAACATAGATGATCCAGATGATCTTTCCTCTTTCGAGAATGAGTAGAAAGATCATCTAGGTAGGGCTCGACAATGTGCTTGATATCATGGAAAGAAAAATTCATCGCTCGTTGAAATGTTTCCCCAAAATTCTTTAAGCCAAATGGCATCTTCTTGTATGCAAATGTTCCCCAGGGGAAGATAAATGTGGTTTCATGTTGTTCCTTAGGTTTAATCTGAATCTGGTTATATCCCAAGAATCCATCCATAAATGAAAAAACTTCACTACCTGCACACACATCGATAATATAATCGATGAATGGCATGGGGTAGTTTTCCTTAGGATATGCCTTGTTCAAATCCTTGAAATCAATACAAACATGTATGGTCCCTTGTTTCTTATCGACCGGAATAGGGTTGGATACCCATTCTGTGAGAGAAATAGGATATATGAAACCAACCTTCAATAGTTTTTCCACTTCAGCCTTGATGGTTGATGCTTTTTACGGATTCATAGGTTGAAGATTTTTCCAAACAGGTTTAACACTATGGTAAGTTCTAATCTCGTGCTCTAAAATGGATGGTTCTATTCCTAGAATATCCTTGAAAGACAGGGAAAAGACATCGCGTAACTCCTTAAATAAGGCAGTGTAACTGGAAATTTCCTTAGGTGAATAATTCGCTCCAATATGAACATTCTCCACGACATCAGGTTTGAAGGAGATATTGATCGGTATGGTGGTGGAAATTATTGCCATATTCCCCTTGACAAACACTCCCTCCATGCCTTTTCTATGCAACCTGCACCGTAGATCTTTCTCCTTGTGATTTGAGCCTTGGATATGCAAGGTCCTTTATGTCAGAGCTTTCCTCACTACCAGTATGTGTAGGTTAATTTGGGAAAACCGACCTCCACCGTCGATCTCCAAATTACCTTCATCGAGGCTGTTCACATCTGAAAACTTTAACATTCCATTGATTCCTCCTTCCTTGATCTAGTGAGCAACTCTAGATCGTGGTATGTTTCTTACCCGTCAATCAAGATCGACCTCTCCTTGCGACCATCGATCAGAGTGGACCCTACCACTTTTCACAAATTGAGATCCTGACCCCATCCACATTAGTTCAAATTGCAAGATGTACCATGATCGTAGATCTATCCCCACCTTTTCCTCATCCTTCCGATCCTTTCTCCCTTTAGCACATTTTTTGATTTGGAAAAGTGATTTTGGCCAAGCATGTCTGTTGCGTGAAATCCTTCAGTGCCATTGATCCATCTTTGGATTAATCTCAACCTTCCATTATGGTTCCCATTTAACGCACTCCGCACATCCAACGACCGTGTTTTACCTTGCATCTCTGATCCGCGAAATGCCTTTCTACCATAAATATTTATCATTTCGAATCGTGGCTGTCGATTCACGCTGTCCTTTACCTCATTCCTGCTACCGCTTGTTCCAGAGGCAGAATGCCACTCCAAAGATTCCTTTAGTACCCTTGCAAACTATGAGGATTCCTTCCCAATACTTTCCTATAAGGTCTTTTCCTCGAACACCTCCCATAATCGAAAATTTCGAATATGGTGCTAACACATTCTATTTATGCTTCTTAAGGTCAAAATTTTCTTATCCACTTCCTTGAATTGGTAAATAATCTTAGACCCAAAAGGATAGTAGAAGAGATTACATTTATATTTGTACCTTGGTTA
>LPNX010839646.1:69729-72495 GCA_001517045.1 Pseudotsuga menziesii
ACCTCCGAGTAAAATACTTGTTCACATTGGTTTGGAAGAACATAGGGCTCCGTTCCTGGCTCAAACATCCTTGTATTTACCATGGTAAATCCATTACCATGTTCATTAATAGTTCTATCAGGATCACGTTGATTCACTCATAACCTGTACCATTTGAAAACGAATAGAACTACCTTAAAGGATTTAAAGTCACACTATATAATATCTTCCAAATACCCATAGTATTGATTTTCTGAGAGTTCTGGATGTCTGTCACTTACAGATGAAACATTGGTCACCTCAAAGACTGCAGATATCCCACAATATGATATTTTCTTTGTTTCATCCAATTTTTTTATCTGATCTCTACCACCATTGCAGAGCATAGCCTTATGGTTTTTTACTTGCAACAAGAAGTACACCTAAAGATTACACAACGATTCAATAGTTATGTAGCAATACATGGAAAATAACATCATGTACGTCAAAATGTAATTTGAAAAATAAAATATTTAGAGTGATTGATTAATATTCTTGGCATTTGATCTTTTAAACCATATGCTAAATCGATTTCCCTTTCTGTAATATTTCTATCTCCATTGCGATGTGATGCTTTTACCAGTGAAGCTACACCTTCCCATGGTATTCCATGACCCGATTGTTCACATCGTTCAATCCATACCTTCATCCAGTAAAGATTGTTTGTGATGTATAAATGAATTGCATCCCATTCTCGACCAACTATTTGATGACAATAATCATTAAAATGAAAGACATGTGTAAATCTCCCAAACAAAGTATATGCTCTTAACTGATGCAATTTGAATATGAATGATATAATAAACACCCACTAGCTAATAATTACATTTCACCTTCCTCAATCTATGTTTCCCCTTAAGTTTCTCCCCTTCAAATTTGTTATTGGAGTCTAAATCACAAATGCGATGTAAATTGATCTTTGACGCTAAAATAGGAACATATACACTAACATACAACATTTTTTGGTATACCGTATATCCTTCCATCATAGAACCCTTAGCATGTGCTCGTTGTCTCACCAAACCCTTTATAAATTTCAAGTGCCTCTCAACCATCCACATGGACCTTGAGTGCACAGGTCCACACAACTCAATCTCCTCAACTTGGTGTATGAGGTAGTGTTCCTGTGCATTGAAAAATGCCGAAGGTAGATGCTTCTGCATTTCACACATGATATGAGGAATTTCTCTCTTCCAATACTTTATATATTCTTTATGGATTTGTTTATATGTCAACCATCTACAAGTGACGCAAACCAATAACGATATTTAACAAAAAAAAAACATTAAATTACATATCATGAAATAGTGCACAAAAAAAATATAAACTATACGAAGAATTAAAGAAACACTAAGCACATGCAAGTAATCGCTAGTTACCTCATGTATTTACCAAGATTATATATAACTTGTTTGACATTGTTGTTGAAGTTGTCCGGGAGAGAGAGAGGTAGAACATACTGTATCAATATACAAACCACGCCATTTATTAAACAAAGAGTATACGAACAAGAAAAGAAAATATACGCAATAAAATGAAAAAAATTAAATTATATGGACATAACGTTAATAATTATCTTGATGAAGACGTACCAATCATGTGTTTTGATCCCCACAAAATCACCTTTTTTAGTTATGATATTCTTCAAGTTCACACACAATCCAGTGGGAAATTTAATTTTACACATTACTTCTTTGAGAACATTGCTTTGTTGCTCCGTAAACATCCATGGAATTGAGTTTATATTAACTTGGTCTCCGTTGCAATGAAATTGGATGACATCTTTCATTGCATGGTTGCTTTCTTGAATGTATTTGCAAGCTTTCACAACTTTATCTTTATCCCTCCTTAGCTCCAGTAGTCACCATAATGTTTCATTAACATTCTTTTCAATATGCATTGTATCAAGAAAATGAGCAATTTGTAGGTGCTCATTGTAGGGAAACCTGTTGAATTGTATAGGATAACTTTTCATTCCTCATGGAAGCCCTCATTAATGCCTTCATGATCATGATGGACATCATGAATATTAGTTTATAAATAAATTACATCATAAATCAAATATGGCCACTACAGTAAACAACTCACAATAAAAATTAAACTACATAACAATTCATATACGATGATCCATATGTACCATGATGAGAATTTCTATTTTATTGCATCTTCCAAAGGCGGGGTGTCATTCTTTGTGGTTTTAATGCCGTATCCTACTTCCCATTGAATTTTTTTTTTGGTTGTTCTATACGTGTGATTCTTAGAGAGGAAATTCCTATACTCATCAAACACCTCCTTTCTTAAGCTTTTTGAGTGACAAGATTTTATCTTAGGACCAAAAACTGGACATGCAAATTTACCCTTTGTCTGAAGACCTACAATATATAGATATGGAATATCTATGTCAATTATAATTATATATAAACTATATTAACTAATCCATATAATTAAATGCAATTAAAGTGGAACTTAAAAATACAAACCACAAAATGAAGTCAACCCAAGGGCATCGTGTATTGTCCATACAACCATTGCATGGAATTGAAATTTCCTTTTTCGTGTTGGTCTAGATACGTCATACATAGTGATTCCCTTCCATAACTTCAGTAGCTCATATATAAGAGGTTCGATATATACATTCATATCTTTGACTTGGAACTTACCTGATTTATTTGAATTACATATAAAATATATCATTATGAGAACCATTAAGATATATAAAACATGCACAAGAGTAAAATAATATATATA
>LPNX010839654.1:2166-39810 GCA_001517045.1 Pseudotsuga menziesii
GTCGGACCACGGGTTTGAAGGCAACAGTTGCGCGCAGATCGCTGGTTTAAAGGAAACAGGCGCGGTCTAGGTCACGGGGTTCAGGCTGACAGCGGCGGTTGGAGCGCGACTGTGTAATGAACAGGAACGGTCGAATCACGACTGTGGGCTGAAAAAACGCGGTCGGGGCGCAACTGGAAAATTTCAAAAACGCGTCCAGGACGCAGGAAAATGGATGACAGCGGCGGGCTAGTCGCAGGTTAGGGCATGAAATGCGCGGTCGGGCCGCGACTGCAGAAGGAAAAAACGCGGTTTCCAGCGGCCGAAAACGACAGCCGAAAGTACAGTACGGAAAAAAAAAAGTTAAAAAAGACAGCGGAGTCGCCAAAACTGTAGCTAGGATTTTCACCCTAGCTTGTGCTGATGAGCACCTACTAAGGAATATGGAATCCTTAGTAGCAGTTCAATGATATATATGAATTAAGCAAAGATAAACTGAAACAAAGACTAATCTAAATACGTTCTTGAAGCTAAAGCAGAAAAAAGCAAGTAACATGAAACAATATGGTGAAAAGTAAATGATATAAAGCAGAAACGGTAAAGGAATAAATAATGATCTTTATTGATGTTACCTCCAATGAGGAGGTTGATGGAGTCCGTTGCGCTAGTCCGATGTCGGTGGCTTCGAGCTCCAAGCTGCTTCTTCCCTTTCTCCAGTGGTGGAAATGGGCCAAAAAGAGTTCTCAATGGTGAAAGTAGCTTAATGATAAGCTAGGGTTTCAAGAATAATTTCGGCAGAGGGAGGATGCTTATGATAATGGATATGAAATGAGGGGTCTCCACCACTTATTTATAGTTTTTTAGTGGTGGAGTGCTGGCCCATGGTTTTGGAAACCATATGGTTTAGGGCAGCTTGTTTAGGGTTTTTTCCTCCTTTTCCTCATTATTTTATATTTTTCTTCCCTTTTGGGGATTTTTGCTATTTTAGAGGAATTTTGGTTATTTTTGGAGGAAAAAGGGGTTTTTTGGCCTTTTGGAGGCATTTTAGGCCTTTTGGAGGCTTTTTAGATGGTTTTATGGCCTTTTGGAGGCATTTTAGTGGGATTTTTAGGGAAATATGGTAGGCAAATGGACAAATGAGCCATGTAATGGGGTAGATGAGGCAGTTAACCATTTTTGGGTGTTAACAACCACTACATCACCTTCACCTACACCGTCGAGTGGCAGTAACATAGTAAATCAACATCCACCGCGTAGAAATAGAATGAGGGATGATATGAAGTTACCTATATTTAAGGGAACAAGGGCAGAAGACCCAGAGCAGCACTGGTTTTTATGTGAAGCCATGTGGACCATTAAAACCATCAATGATGATAATATTAAACTTGTACAGCTGGTCACCACACTCAGAGATCATGCCTTAACATGGTATATCAAGTATACCATAGTACCTAGAACACTTGCCCAGGTCAAGACTGCCATGATTAAAGAGTTTAAGAAACCTAAGTCTAAGTCACAGTGCATAACAGAACTCAAATACATCAAGCAATTACCTACAGAGTCAGTGTGGGACTTTGATCAGAAATTCAAAGCCCTTATAGACCAAGTCAGTTTTGAGTTTGCACTGGAGCAGCATAAGGAATGGTTTATCGCAGCGCTGCTCCCTCACATCAGACTGTCGTTATTGCAGTAGAAACTCCAGACGCATGATGACGCGTTGGAGATGGCAATGAAACTAGAGGCTTCACCTCTAGCTGAGACTAGTACAGGCATGACAACTTTATAGAACCAGTTGGCTAATCTTACATTATAGTTGCATGAGCTGAAGAAAGGGAAAGAAGTTGCGCAAGAGATATGGTGCATAAAATGTAAAGCACAAGGCCATAGTAAAGACAATTGTCCGGTCTTTGTAGAATATATAGCAACAGGGGCTCCTAACCCCTTACCACAAACCCACGGGCCATGGTGCGAGATATGCAAAACGTGAGGACACCTACCCCACCATTTCCCTCTACTTCAGAAGTACGTGCAGACACCTAAGAACTTATACTGCGTCTTCTGCAAGTCTGTAGGCCATCAGGAACAAGATTTCCGAGCCTATGATCTCATGGTCGGGGCAAAGAAAGACTTGTACAGAGTCCAATTGGAAACACAGGGTCCAGCAGCAGGACCACAGTAGGATCCGGCTTATGGTGGTCGAGGCGGAGGATTCAGAGGACGAGGCCGTGGAGGAGGCTTCGGCCAAGAAGAAGGCTTTGGCCGTGGAGAAGGCTTTGGCCGTGGTCGTGGACCAGTGACATGTTACAACTGTGGAGTTGTAGGACACTATGCTAGGGACTGTCAGAGCCCCACTACGACATGTAATTATTGTAAATCTTATGAACACACTATTGAGGAATGTCCTACCTTGATAGCTAAGATCAGAGAACCTAAGCCAACAGCACACCAGAACATCCAGCTTATTGCTGCTGAGCGGGACGAGCCAGAACCAAGAGTCAATATTGTGACTCGTAGCGGTGTTTCTACCAGTTGGACATCGCAGGAAACAGGGAAGAACACAGAGTAGGAGTGGGTGCGCAGAGCTCCTAACAAAGCAACACCACTCGACCTGCAAAAGAAAAAAAACATTTCAGGAAGCTAAGGCTTTCTTTGATGACCCTACGCAATCAGGATCATAGGTACCACAGTCTAGGGGCGTACTGCAGCAAGGACCTTGTGGTGATAGCCTTGTACAGACATCGCAGGCTACCACATCTGGAAGATGCGATGAGGAGGAGATGGCAGGAAGCGTCTACTCCTTCCTGCGGAGTTGTCTAAAACTAGTAAGAAATGAGCAAGCTATCACAAAACTTCAGCGCATAGTCGATTAGTGTCATCCATCCTCTTCTGTGAGTAGTACATAGTGTGCTGTTCATAATATTACAGGACATACAAGAACAGGGAGGGAGATGCGACTCACAGCTCAGATTGGAGAGTTTGAAATGGATGAGGTCATCCTAGATCTAGGATCAAATGTAAACGTTTTGATTAAGCATACATGGGAACAGATGGGTATCCCTAAGTTAACCAGATCGCCTATCCATCTGAGATTAGCTAATCAGCAACGGGTAACACCCCTGGGTCGGTTACTGCAAGTACCAGTTGATATTGACGAAGTTCGCAGCTTTGCGGACTTTGAAGTTATAGAAATCATTGGCGATAGTAAACCCTACCCAGCACTACTAGGCATTGATTGGGCGATCGATAACATGGTTGTTATCGACCTAAAGAAAAGACAAATGACCTTTGAGGACGCGTAGATCCGGGTCATCGCACCATTGGATCCTTTTCAGGGTCCTAGATATATTGAACCTATCCGCGTAGAAGAGGAGGCACATAACATAGAAAGCCTCTATTAGATGACTACAAACATGGGTGACTATGTTAACCCAGCTGCAGAAGGGAACATTAGTTGGCGATGCGATAGCTCATGCACATCAGATTCAGAGGTTGGTCTAGAAAACTGGCAGAACAGACTTCATGAAGTCTCAGTGCGTAGATGTGCGTACTTGAATAAGTCACTACGATGGATTGGGGTAGAGATCAATGAGATTCCATCGTTTCATGGTCTAACTGATATCTAGGACTTTCTTGAGCAGTTTGAACGACAGATTCCTCATGACCAGAGGATCGCAGCTATGGATCTTGCAGTACAAGCCACACCTGCAAGATGGTGGTATGCACACAAAGAGAATATCGCATCATGGGATGATATTAAAAGATTGATGGCCATCAGATTCTCCATCGACACTGATTACGTTCAGCAGAAATACATAGGAGAAAGTAACCCCAGGTCACACATTCAGGCATGTGAACAGGATTGGTCGGACTTTCCTGAAGATGAATGGGTTCACCGATTCATTCACACGTTGGACACAGTTCCAAGGAACTGGTATACAGAGACAGAATTGCGCAAGGGAACAACTACATGGATCCTTATGATAGATAGCTTCCTACTCACCTTCACTTTTGAATCTGAGTATCCGAATGTTGATCAGGCCTTAGACATAATAAAGATCAAGATATTTGAGGACTGTACCCCATCAGTATAGACTCATCCTGACTGGGCCGTTCAGTTAACAGAGGCTCTAGAGTGCTATAACTTTAATACAGAAGCAGAGGATGAGGATGAGGATCCTCGCAGTACCAACATTCCAGAGTCGGAAGGGACTCGCGATGTTGAGGGACCACAGCTAGAAATTCTAGAAATCACAAAGCCCATCAAGATTAAGAAGATCAATATTGGCACAGACACAGAACCTAAGTTTGCCTCTATTGGAGATTATGGGAGTGATGAAACAGTCGGACAGATCGCCGACTTGTTGCATGACTATTAGGACCTATTTCCCACCAAGTTCACAGAGATGAAGGGAATAGTTGGAGACCTTGGAGTCATGAGGATACCATTAAAGGAGGATGCTAGACCAGTAAAGCAGCGTCCCTACAGATTGAATCCATGATATAAAGAAAAAGTAAAGGATGAGATTGATAAGATGCTGGCAGCAGGCATCATTGAGCTGGTAGAAGAGAGTGAATGGGTTAGTCCCATGGTCATACAGGAAAAGAAAACCAAAGGAGACATCAGGATCTGTGTTAATCTGCGCAAGCTCAACGATGCATCGCTTCACGATCCATTTCCGACACCGTTCACTGATGAAGTGTTAGACAACGTGGGAGGACAGGAGGTATACTCCTTCACCGATGGATTTTCAGGCTATCATTAGATCAGAATCCATACAGAAGATCGATCTAAGACCACCTTTGCAACAGAATGGGGCTCGTTCCAGTATATGGTAATGCCCTTTGGTCTTAAGAATGCACCAGCCATATTTTCTAGAGTAGTAGTTGCTGTATTTAAAGAATACATTCATAAATTCCTAAAAGTATATTTTGATGATTGGACTGTATTTGGACTCGTTGACAAGCACGTAGGAGATCTAAGACTAATGTTAGAGAAATGTAGGCAGTACCAGATTTCTCTAAACTTGAAGAAATGTATATTTTGTGCACCATTTGGTATTTTGTTGGGTCACATTGTTTGCAGACAAGGCTTGATGGTAGATCCCGCAAATATTGCCATCATTGTAAATCTTCCAGCACCCAACTCAGTCAAGCAACTGAGGACAGTACTTGGTCATACCGGGTACTACAGAAAATTCATCAAGGGCTACGCAAAGATTACAGCTCCGATGGAGAAATTGCTAAAGAAGGATGTAAAATTCCTATGGAATGAGGAATGTCAGCAGAGTCTAGACACACTCAAGGAGAAGATGGTTACAGCACCCATCTTAGTATTTCCAGACTGGACTAAGCCATTTCATGTACATGTGGATGCGTCTGGCATCGCACTAGGGGTTGTTTTAACACAACCATGAGAAGGAGATATTGACCATCCTATCGCATACTCCAGAAGAAAGCTCTCGACAGCAGAAAAGAACTACACCACCACAGAAAGAGAAGGGTTAGCTATGGTGTACACGCTGCAGAAGTTCAGGCACTACCTGTTGTGTGCCTCGTTTAAGATGTTCACTGACCATTCCGTGTTAAAGTATCTGGTCAATAAGCCAGTGTTAGGGGGGAGAATGTGCAAATGGTTACTCCTCTTTCAGGAGTATGATTTCAAAATCATTGTGAAACCAGGAAGATTGAACGCTGGACCTGATCATCTGTCATGGATAGACTCAGGAGAGGAGCCAAGTAACCTAGAGGACAATTTGCCAGATGCGCAGCTGTTTTCTATTCAGATCACAAACGACTACTATGCTGATATAATCCACTTCCTTACTACCGGATTAGCACCTGAGGAGTTTACTAAGCAGCAAAAGAAGCAATTGGTTGTTAAATTAGCAAACTTCACCCTGATCGTGGGACAGTTATACAAGTTAGGTCCAGATGAAGTCCTGTGCAGATGTGTGATGCCGCATGAAAAAGAGACTATCATCTGGGAGGCACATTTAGGAACCGCAGGAGGTCATTTTGCAGGAAAGTCGACTGCGCAGAAAATCCTGGCTGTAGGTTTATGGTGGCCTACATTGCACAAAGACAGTAAGGACTTTTGCAGATGCTGCGATATCTTCCAGAGGGTGGGAAAACCCTCGCGACGCAATGAAATTCCGCTGCGACCGCAGGTTAGGCTGCGCGCATTTGACAAGTGGGCTATAGACTTTGTGGGTCCTGTCAACCTACCGGGAAAATGAACTGGTGCGAGATATATCATCACTGGAACAGAGTACCTCACCAGATGGGCAGAGGCCAAAGCAGTAAAGAATTGTGATGCTTCTACAGCTGCACAGTTCCTTTTTGAGAACATCATCAGTAGATTTGGATGCCCAGTAATTTTGATGAGCGACCAAGGTACCCATTTCTTGAACAGCACTATTGAGGCCTTGACAGAATAATTCCAGATTCAGCACCATAAGAGCACTCCCTACCACCCATAGGCTAATGGTACGGTGGAGGCCTTTAACAAGATTTTAGAAAATGCGCTTACCAAGATCTGCAATAGCCAAAGGAATGATTAGGACCTTAGAGTTAACACTGTATTATGGGCGTACAAGACCACATGCAAGAAACTTACAGGACACACACCTTTCAGCTTGGTATACAGACAGGAGGCTATTATTCCCATGGAGTATATCCTTCCTAGTTTAAGAATTGCTCAGATTAATGGGATGATCAATACAGACACAGTGGAAGAAAGGCTAGCACAGCTGCTTGCCTTAGAAGAAGACAGATTCATCGTGGGATTCCATCAGCAAGTGCAGAAGGCACGAGAAAAAGCTTGGCATGACAGACACATTAAGAGTAAGACTTTTCAGATCGGAGACCTAGTGCTCCTCTATGACAGCAAGTTTATTAAGTTTCTAGGGAAGTTCAAGATGCATTGGCTGGCGCCATATCATATACAGCAAGTTACAGAGGGAGGTGCCATTCGGCTTAGCAAGCTAGATGGGGAGCTTCTTCCCACTTGGATTAATGGCAGTAGGCTTAAGCTCTATAGTGATAGCCACCTTGCCTCTCAGCCCTAGCTTAGCTAGTTTATGGTGGTGCAGATGTCCAGTGTAGTTGAAAGGAGGCATCGCACCAAGAATGAGTCTACACCGGCAGATATTTTAAGTATGGGGAATCACATAAGGTCGGTTCAGTTTTGTGCAAGTCATCAGTGGCTTGCGGGGGAAAAAAAGGGGGGGGGGACTTAAGTATTGTTTTACGCAGGTGATGCAGAGTCGCATCGTGGCAGTGTGATGTTGCCCCGTGCCACATACCCACTTTGCAAGGAAGCAGAGGGCTAGTCAAGTCACCTTCTGACCAGCAGTTAATGAGGAAATGACCGGTATATCTTACCGTAGATTTGGTAGTAGTATAATCAATTTTTCCAGATTTGGTAAATCTTCGACGAGACTGGCGCCCGTACACACACGTTTCAAGGGAAATTCGATCGGATTTCCGCATTTATTAAGGATCGGATGATGGGTGTGGTCTTGTCTAGGCATTTATTATGACCGACGGGTTCAGTCTAGATGACCGTTGCGTCTGGGATTATTGTATTGGGCATAAAAGCAGAAAGTATTCAATTGGGACGGTTACGTCTACAGAAAAACCGAGAGCTATAGAGTAAGTTGTTAATAATTTCCTATGAAGAGCTAAGTTTTTTACAGAGCACTATGATTCCCAGAGTTCGAAGCCATTGTACGCCCAGGAGATTCCGCTAAGACGGTTCTGTCCAAGGACGAACCTTTAGAAGACATGCCGAGACACTTCGACCCTGGTGGCCGTAGGTCCGCTATGATGATGCCGCCCAGGGTTGTGAAATTAGGTACATCATAGGTCAGAAAACCGCTAAGGATGAGGAGTCAAGCGCAGGATATTGAAGACGTCATCAAAGTCTCTGCTAAGGAGAAGAAGCAAGACGAGTCGATCACTGAAGATAAGAAAGTAGAGCAGAAGAATGATGAGAAGAACTCTCCCGCCGGGAAGAAAGTAAAAATGAGAAAAAGAAGACAACGGGAGAAGGTCGCTGACCTATCTGATCAGCTAAGAGAATAACAAGAGATTGCAGAGGCAATGAAATGAAAATCTGACGATCAGGGGAATAATGAGTACCTGGAGCACCTCAAAGAGAAGAAAAGTGGAAGAGGACAGCAAACCCAACATACGGTACAATTCCAGCATGCAGACAAAGCCTTGTTCTTAGAATGGAATTCATGGTTTGTATCCCTTTCATATAAAAGGCTCCAGGCCGAGCGGCATGTTTTGAGAAACCTGGAAGATACAAATTTATATCTTCCGTATCGCGCAAGCTCTAACCCATATGGGGAGGAGTTCTCATGATACCAAATATTTGAATCCTTATGGTAGGCATAAGGATAACAGGTCTTGCACGTGACGAGATTGTGAGCATGACAATAAGGAACGGTACGAGAGACCTACGAAATAAGTTAACAAGAGGACTCCAGTATTAGTCAAGCTATGCTTGACTTAGCATAGGAGTGTGTCAAACCAATTCAGAACAAAGTCGCAGGACTTTGAGACAAGTTTAATAAGGCTTCGCAGGAAGCGAAGGCAAAGCTACAGCAGGAGAATCCCACTGGTAGTGGCTCGAGGGCGAGCCACAAGTAAGTGTTAGGGTACTGTTGGAGCAGGGTCCCGCAGCTACAGAAGAAGATGCTAGTTTAGCGGATAGATAAGTTTGGTGGAGAGAAGATAAGATAGACCTACGATGCCGTAGCACGTTTCCAGCTAAAAAGGAGAGCCGAAAACCATGAAGAAGAAGCCAAAGAAGTCAAGGAAGATGACTGTACCTGAGTGGCTGAGAAGAGAGAGCTCACCCACTGCATTGAAGGCAGCGGTGAAGACAAGAGGGCTCAGTGACCCTCATAAAGGAAAAGGAGCAACGAGGCTGAAGCATTGAAGACGAAGGATAGAAAAGCGAAGCGGTGCACAGTACCCATGATCAACGCCGGGAAGCATGGAAGACTGCAGAGAGCTGTGGTGTGACGGAAAGCGGCTACCTCAAGTACAGATATGGCCGAGTGTCACTAGTTAGGGTTTTGGGTTACTGTTGGGACAGGCCCACAGTGTTGTAATGGCAAGACCTTCAGGCTGCCTATAAAGGGATATATTTTGTATTGTAAAAGGGTTGGTTGGTTGGTCGGTTAGACAGTTAGATAGTTGTTGGATGATATAGATAATAGAAGTAACATAGACTATTGTAAAAGCCAATATTTGGTTCTGTTATTAGCAGTATCAATCTTACTGTAACCAGTAGCTGGCTTATTAAGCATGCATGTAACGATCCGCAGGGATCGACAGAGAGGGAAGAGTATATTGTAGGATTGCAATATAGAGAAGAAAAGAGATCTAAGAGAGAAGATCTTGAGCTGCATATGCGGTGTAGCAGAATTGTGTTTTACCTTCCCTTGAGCTATAATAAAAACACAGTTCTGTGGACGTAACTTCCATCCTGGAGGTGAACCACGTTAAAATCGAGTGTTATGTGATTGGATTATGTGTTATGTTTACTTGTGCATTTATCAGTCAATTCATGGACTTTGTTTATAGTTTAATGAATGAATGTGTTAATCAGTTTACAACAATATAGAAGGATAAACATAAGTTGAATTCTTTGGCATGTTGTATGTGGGTTCATTTATGCTTTGCGTGGGTTCATTTATGCTTTGCGTGAAACAGTCACTAGTCGCAGTATTGAACAGCCTGGTATGTTGAGCCTTGCAAGTCAACATGAACAACGCTAAGTGCGCTGATCTGTGGGAGTAGGTTATCGTAAGAAGGTGATACCGCACCGGCAGAGGAGCTGTGGTGAGCGATACCATAGGTTAAGGGCTTAGCGTTGGGAGGAAGTTACGTATCACCTGGTGAGCGGTGATGCGATAAGGCTGGAGTCATCGTGAGTCAGTGAAAGTGCGCGACATGGAAAGGGACCGCATGATAGTAGAAGCGATATCTCATGGCTAGAAGAGCTATGAGATGAGGAGATCACGCGACGCAAGAGGAGGAGTCACGTGACGCATAGAGAAAGAGACCTTGCAACTAGAAGAGCTACGAGTCATAAGAAAAGATGCCACAGAACCTGGTCCAAGACGCTTGAGTCCTTGACCAACCCATTAGAATCACTTCGGGTGAGACTTCAGGCCGCTTCGCGTTCTGTTGCCGAAAGGGCCAATGAGCTAGGGGTGTTGTTGGTTGATTATAGTAAACTCGGGTCTTCCCATCATAACCAACACCTGCTAAAGTTCCTGAAGAAGCAGAAGCACCCAGAATTCATGATACAACCATGAACGAAGAAATTCAAGAAGAAGATCGAGAATTTGAAGAACCACAAAGACCTGTAGATCCATCTCATGAGAAGAATCCTCACAAGAGGAAACCTGCTTGGGTACGAGAAATTATCCAAGGTGCGAAAAGATATGGGGCTGCAGAAGAGAATCACAAAGAAAGAAAGAGAACCAAATCCTACTCCAGATATGTAGCTTTACTATGTGACTTTATCAATGAAGAACCTTCCAATTATGAAAAAGTGGTAGAACGGAAAGAATGGAAGGATTCTATGATCGAAGAGTATCAATCGATCATGAAGAATTATTTTTGGGATGTTGTCCCAAAACTAGAAGGGAAGTTGGTTGTAACTTCCAAATGGATCTACAAGATCAAGCATGCTGCAGATGGTAGCATAGAGAAATATAAGGTAAGATTCGTGGCTCTAGGTTTCTCCCAGAAAGAAGGAATAGACTATGAAGAAAAATTTGCACCTGTATCCAGATACACTTCCATCAGATCAGTACTTACTCTGGCTACAGTGATGAAATGGAAGATACACCAAATGGATGTCAATACTTCTTTCTTGAATGGTGTAGTGCAAGAGGAAGTGTATGTAGAAAAACCACTTGGTTTTCGGAGACATGATAGGGAGTCTCATGTGTGCAGATTGAAGAAAGCCCTGTACCGTTTGAAACAGGAACCTAGGACATGGTACAGCAGAATTGATAGATTTTCATCCAGTTTGGACTTTACCAAAAGTAAATAAGATTCCAACCTTTACTACAAGGTTGAATATGGCAACCCAGTGATGCTCCTACTCTATGTAGATGATCTGTTTGTAACAGGTATGGATGGGTTGATTTCTAATACGAAGAGAAATCTTGCTGCTAAGTTCGAAATGAAGGACTTGGGTATGATGCATTATTTTCTAGGCATGGAGGTGTGGCAGAATGCGGATGGAATCTCCCTCGGACAAGGGAAGTATGCAGTAGAGATCCTGAAGAGGTTTGGGATGATGGACTGCAAGGCCATGACCACACCTATGGCATCGAACCTGAAGCTATTGAGTGATTCTTCATCAGAGACGGTTGATGCTATGATGTATCATCAAATGATTAGGTCCTTGGTGTATCTAAAAAACACGAGACCATACATTTGCTTTGCTATGAACACCTTGAGCCAGTTATTGACATATCCGAGACATGTTCACTTGATTGCTGCAAAGCATATTCTGAGGTACCTGAGGGGTACAGTTGATTATGGGCTCAAGTATGAGGTGAATTAGAATATTAACTTGGAGGGTTATGTTGATTCAGATTGGGTAGGTAGTGCCATCGATAGGAAGAGCACTTCAAGGTGTTGCTTTAGTATGGGATCAGGTGTGATCTCTTGGTTTAGTAGGAAGCAATCCTGTGTGGAACTGAGTACAGTTGAAGTAGAGTATGTCGCAGCTTGTTCAGCTAGTTGTGAGGTAGTATGGCTATGGAAGCTACTGTCTAATTTATTTGATCTCCAAATGGATACTACTTGTATACATTATGACAACCAGAGTTGCATGAAGTTGTTAGAGAGTCCATTGTTCCATGACAAGTCGAAGCATATCGAGCTCAAGTATCACTATATCAGGGATATGGTGCAAAGGAGAGCAGTGAAGCTCCAGTAGGTTGTGACAGAGGAACATATAGCTGATGTGTTGACAAAGCCATTAGCTAGGGTGAAGTTCGAGTACTTTAGAGAGAAGCTTGGTGTTCTCCAGATCAAGGTTTCCTCCAAGGGGGAATGATGAGACACAGAGCCATTGTGACATGGTGAGAGGATTGGTTCCTTCCATGGTCAGATGTAAGGGCTGAGCCATTCTTTCATGGTGAGAGGATTGGTTCCTTCCATGTCAGATGTGAGTGCTGAGCCATTTTGATGTGACTATAGGATTGGTTCCTACATGATTAGAAGTAAGCATTGGATGCCATTCTTGGAATGGAGGCACCTGGTCAGTTACTAGGTAGCTCGGTTTGGGACTGGGGCCATTTTGATATGATTGTAGGATTGGTTCCTACATGATCAGATGTCAGTGCAAGCCCTTCTGACATTGGTTTTCAAATATAAGTGCAGAGCCCTTTCAGCATGAAAGATTGGTTCCTTGCATGATCGAATATAAGTGTTGAGCCCTTCTAACATTGGTTGTCAGATGTAAGTGCAGAGCCTTTCAGCATGGAGGATTGGTTCCTCGCATGGCCAAGTGTAAGTGATAATCCTTTCCGACGTTGGTTGACGAATGTG
Source organism: Pseudotsuga menziesii (assembly GCA_001517045.1). Classification (NCBI taxonomy): domain Eukaryota; kingdom Viridiplantae; phylum Streptophyta; class Pinopsida; order Pinales; family Pinaceae; genus Pseudotsuga; species Pseudotsuga menziesii. The sequence goes on from LPNX010839654.1 coordinate 14,740, forward strand.
AGTGCTGGGCCTTTCTAATAGGGTCGTGGAAGGTGTTCCCACATGGTCAGATGTGAGTGTTGGGAATGCCTTTCTGATATGATTATAGGATTGGTTCCTACATGATCGAATATAAGTGTTGGGCAGGCCATTCAGACTTAGGGTCAGATATAAGTGCTGAAGGAAGACCTACATGGAGGCTAGGCCTACAACCAGCATGAAAAAGGGTTGGCTCTGTAGAAATTCCTATGACGAGAAGAATCATGAGATAGCACCTGTGAAGATCCAATGATGATGATCCAGTAGAGATGATCTAGATCGAGGGATGATCTAGATCCAGTGATGATGCTCCAGAGATGATCCAGATCAAGAGATGATCCAGATCAAGAGATGATCCAGATCAAGAGATGATCCAGATCAAGAGATGATCCAGATCCAGTGGTTATGATCCAGATCGAGTGATGATCTAGAACCAGGTGAAGATGACTTGAAGATGAAGGTGACTTTAAGATAGAGATAACTTGAAGGTGAAGATGACGAGGACTCGATGATGATCTAGATGATATAGAGAAGAAGACTTGTGCTGATAAATTGTGTCGAGAGAATACCTTCCTAGTTAAGAGGTTGTGTTGATATAATTGTAACTTCGGAATGTATTCACTTGTATTTCTTATGTATTGTAACCCGATGTTTATTCTGGGATGTATTTGTAATGTACTTCAATTATGTCATGCCTCGAGGTTCCTATCGGGAGTTTCTATAATGTAAACAAGTCATGTCAAGTCAAGGTGGGTAACCCTCCTATTGTCTAAGGGTTAAATTCCCCATAGTTTCGGGGCACTAGGGTTATTAGACTCACCTAGTCAAGTCGGCCCTAGTTGGGTTTAGTCAAGTCGAGAATTAGTATAAATAGAGAGATAGACTCTCTATTTATCACACACTCACTCGCACTCAGTTGTAGTGCATAGCTGAGGAAGAGAAAGACACTCCAGCAAGGAAGAAAGATGTTACTGCTATCGGGAGATCATATTACTATTTTGGGTTTCACTTTTGGTGTTGATTCTATCTCTAAGGAAGTTGCGGGGTTTTCTCCATTTATGGTTTCCCCGAGAAAAAACACTATGTTCATTGTCTCTTGTGTTTGATTTCTATGCTTGTTGTTCTCTAAAATAAATATCCTAATGTTATGCTAGATTAATGTTAAAAATCTAACAAGGGTAAAGAAAAAATCTAACCACAAGAGGGCTAACCACAAGTCAACACACAAAGAGGGCTAACTATAAACAAGAAAACAAGTGAACTAAGCACAAATTCAACATAACAAAAGTCAACATAACATAACAAGTGTGATAACCATAAACATAACATAACAAGTGAGATAACCACAAAGTCAATATAACATAAGAAGTGTTATACCAAAATCCTATCACCATCATGTGATAAGACCTTTGACATACCTACTTGCCCTTAATCTGAACACTTGGAGTGGAAACCCATGCTAGTTGTCAATCTTTCATGAAAATTCCCAGCACCACGCTTTCCCTATTGTCTAGGAGTGGTACCTTGTTTGCGCCACCTATCCCTTGTTGTCCACAAGTGGTGCCACCGCTTATGGCCCTTAGTCCATAAGCGTTTCTTACTAGAACCGCTCTGTCATTGAAGGAGAAACGCGATACCCTGGGTAAAAGGAAAAAGAGAAGTTTCTCGAGGATTCTAGATCATGAGCCTCATGCCTCCCTTATCCCTATTAGTGTGGGTTAGTTGAGCTTGAGATCCCTCATCCTAGGATATTAGAGGCCACCTCATCCACTAATGTCTCAACCATCCCTATCCATTGAGCCTTATAATTACAAGCTCATATCCATGGTTGAGGGAGAGAACTCTTAAGGTATTGTTATGTTGTTGGATTGATTACTTGGCCCAAGCCATTGGAGAGCATAGAGAGCTAGAGTCAGAGCTTATGGGGATGAGAGTGCTTGGTTTCATGCAGATGCATGTCAACACTAAGGATTGGTTGTAAACTTCTCCATTTTTATCTTAATGCAAGCTGATTTCTGTCCCACATTATGGTTGTTGTTTGATTTCACATGTATGTTGTTAGATTCCTTAGTCACTAACATGGATCAGTAGACTATATTCTGGTAGCTTTGATGTGTTTGCGTGTTTAAGATGATTGCAGGTACATAGGGTTACTATCGAAACATCACATTCCAGGTATCTACGACGTCCAGGGAGGGTCTTCAACCTCTGTTCTTCATTTGTTCTGCATCTGAACCATTCAGACCAGTGGAACACCTTACTGTCCACAGAAGGTGAAATATTCCAGCTAACAAATCTGGTGACTCCGTTGGGGAATATATATATGTATTAGTTGTTCTAATGTTCCTCGGTTCTCAACTCTTGTCCGAACCGAAACTCTTTCTCCAACTCTCTTGAATCAGATCTGCTTTCTAACTTAGTCAATTTGGGTTTGAAACTTCTAAATCTATTCAGATCTGAGTCATTTTGACCTTTTATGCTCTGTTTCCATACTCAATTTAGCATTTTTTGCCTTGATCTAGTCCTTTTCTGACTTGATATATCGTTCTCTTTGTGTTTTGGTCTTCTATAGGGAACCACACCTATGCAGTGTATGAGGAGTGGTGCCACCACCTGTATCCCATTGGCGAGAAGCGGTGCCACTTCCTGTATCCTGTTGGTGAGAAGTGGTGCTGGGATAGAACCACCCTGTCAACACTTGAGAAGCACAATGCCAGGTAGGAATCATTCCGAGGCCCTTTTTCCTCATTTTTTTTTTGTAAAAATTTGAGTTGTGTTTCTTTCAGTCCTACACTGTCAGGCTTGTGTGACAGAATATGATGCTTGTGGCTTGAAAATTTTATGGTTTAAGATTGGTTGATTTAGAAATTCAAAAGCTATATTAGGATATTTTATTGTCCATTTGCTTCTATGCTTGTTGGTTGTGTTTGCAAAAGGATTTCTTGTTTTCTGAAAATATTATGGTGTTAGTAAGATCTCTTTTCATTTTTGTTATATAGACTAGAAGAAGAACACTAGATTAGCTTCTAGGTTTCATTTCTTGTTTGCATAGTAAACTTGTGTTTCCTTCCTTTAAAAAAGAAATTTTTTGACTGATACTAGGTTATCATCATTGAGCGTTGGACATTGGTTCTCTGATTGGCTTTACAATCTTTCAGGATCTTCATGTTCTTTCGTCACTTATGCATTTAGAACTATCTCAATCAAAATAAAAAATATGGTAGTTTTAAGTTAGATTTGCTTATGTTTTGAGAAATTTGAAAAAATAGAGTGCATTTGGATATAGTGTGCTGTTTGTTTTTCTTTTAGGAAAAGAGATTCTTTCCCTTCTTATTGCTTTCAAGAAAAGAGAAATCCATTTGGAAAAGTACTGCTTGTATTTGATTTTGTGTTCAAGACTGTTGTTTGGAAGTCTTTTTTGGTTTTGAAACAAAAGAAAATACTCTCTTTCCCTCCCGTAAGTAGGCATACTGAACGGTAAAGTGAAATATTTGCACAAGCATACTACATGGTTTTACTTTTCTGTCAAAACATCATGCATTCATCTAACCTTCCACTTTAAAATTAATGGTAGTTATAGGTTAAAATTTATGTAGCAATTGGAGTGATAGGTTAGAGACGTGTTCAGGCATTGTTAAGTGTATGATTTGTCATTATTTGTCCGTATTCATTACATCCCGGGACTCGCGTGGTTCTTCCACGTACCGTCGGTATATCGAACAACCTTTCACATACCCTTGAGGTATATAGAAAGGTACTTCACGTACTCAATTGTATATCGGAAGGCCCCTTGTGTACGGTTATGCATTATACAACACTACTATCGATTTGAACTCCCACGTACCTTGAGTATATCGGGAGACCCCACTAGGATACCCTATCCATCTAATAAAATACCTTTAGTCATCTTGCTTGGAGCCATACACCGAAAATAGCATTCAGAGGAGATTACTATGCACGTACCCTCGAGGTATATCGTGAGTGGCACCTTCTTGACAATTCTGGTGAGAGACCTGACTTTTTGAACTCCTCCTATCATTTTAAGTGTGCTTGTTTTGACCTATAGCTTGTGTAGGGAAAAAATTTTGGTGTGTTTTCTAGATTTTCAGACCCTAGGTTAGATAGGAACTATACAAACTACCTGAGTTAAAACAATCCAAAAGAGTATGGGGCTTGCCACCTGATTTTACTCTTGGTTTAGGAGAAAATCCAATGGAAGCTATCGACCAAGGAGTTGCTACTACCTCCCAAGTGGGAGATAATGTGGTTGCAGAAAGTGGAGTACCATATTCTTCACACTCACCTCCCTTGGTCCAAAAACCTTATCGGGGACATGCCTCATTTTGTTCTCCCACGAAAGGTCATGTTAACGATACAACCCGTCTGAATTATGGTCCCAACGCTCCATTTTGGGATACCTCTATAAGACAGGCCATTGCCTCATTTGGCACCCGTTTAAACTCTTCTGAAGATGAAGAAGAACGTAGGAAATGCCGTGCTACCATTCTCTGTGCACATGATATTGACAAGCAAATAGATGAACTATTAGGCCCGACACCATCACGTTCCACATTTGTTCCTCTAGGATATCGTTCACTTGCCGATTCTATGAGAACCATTGAACCGATTATAGATCATGTAGTAACACCACACAACCCAGGTCAAATTACCACCCCTATCACCTCTCATGTTATGTATGTTCCTAATCCTCCCAGGTCTTCTACACCTAGGGCCCAACCTTCAGTTCCCATTTCATCAGTACCTTCTAGTGCCGAGGGGCAACCCTCGACACGAACTATGTTATCTGGCACCAGAATTGTACCTAGTCAAGGGCAGACCTCTAACATAGAACCATCTATAGTTTATGTCCCTCCCACCCATACTAATGTGGTTAATCCCCCATCCAGTTTAGGTCAGCCCTTGGGGGCACAACCTGTAACTGTTCAAACTTCTAGAGGTTATGGTTATCAAATACCTGTAGGTAATCATCCACCCAATCCTACAGGAATACCTTATGCTGGAATTACATGCCCTAGTAATGCTTTTATGTTATGGGGGCAACCCAACTAGTCTTACATGCCAGCTATGGGAGGGATACCTATACATACTACAGGAGGTGCCGAAGGACCGCCTTATGGAGGTCCTCCCCCTGGGGGGCCTAATAGTCCCAGAGGATCTGGAAACTTTCCTCCTTTTGGTCCTAGTGGTCCTAGTGGTCTTGGGGGGCCTGGTGGTTTTCCTCCTTGTGGTTTCGGAGGGTCTGGTGGCCCTCCACTTAGTGGTTTTGGAGGCTCTAGAGGTTTACCTCCTAGTGGCTCTGGAGGGTCTGGTGGTCCTAGTGGTCCTGGTGGTCCTAGTGGTCCTAGTGGTCATAGTGGTCCTGGTGGTCCTGATGGCCCTGATGGTCCTCCTCTGGGAGGCCTTAGTGGTCCTAGCAATCCTGATCCTAGAAATCAACCCCTTGCGGGTGGATTTTCCGTTAGTTCTTCATTACAGCAACCTGTTTTTCAGTCAACTTATGGTCCTACTAGTAATTATATGCCATATCAATATTACCAATATGTGCAACCCAACCGACAGTTACCTTTCCTAGAAAATTTGGACTTTCCTGACTTGTCCAAGTTGATTAATGACCCCATTCAACACAATCCCTCATAGCCTCCCATTCTAGTAAAGTTAGCATCGGATATTCCAAAATTCTATGGGAAGTAGGGACACAATCCAAAGAACCATGTTATGAAATTCCATTTGTGTTGTTCTTCAAACTCCCTCATGGATGACTCCATTCGGTTACGACTCTTTCAGCAAACTTTGACCGGTACAGCCGCAAAGTGGTACATTGAACTCCCACAACATTCGTTTGTGGATTTTGGCTCATTGGCAACCGTGTTTCTTACACATTTTCAGCTCCCCATTCGTTATGAAATAGGAACTTATCTTTTAACTTCTCTATGACAAAACAACTCCACCCACATATTCGATCACATTCATGAGTGGAGAAGGCGGAGAAGGCTTATTAAGGCCCCTATTCTAGATCAGTTATTAGCTGATTGGTTTACCAAATCCTTGTTGCCTCCTATTTCCTAAGATGTGGCTATGGGCAGTGTCGTTACTGAAGAGCAGGCTATTAGTCAGGCTCAGTACCTAGACTTGGTTTATTCCCAGTCTGGAACTCTTTATGACTTGATTCCTCAAGCTCATCGCCCTGGCACCGATCCCACCAAGCCACCAGCAGAAGTACCTATTGATGGGATTGTTGGTTCAATCTAGTCCCCGTCTGCAATGAAACCTACCAAGCAACCCCAAACTACCACCCCTACTCCTTCAACTCCCAAGGTTTCCACCGAGGTCAACTCTATTCAAAGTACTCAAACCTTGGGTAATAATAAAAACAAAGGTAAAAATAGAAATAAAAAACCTGGAAACCAACAGGAGACTCCAAGACCAACCAAAAGTGATAACAATAAAGGGAAAAGGAAGAAAAAATATCCCTGTCTGCTATGCGGGGTTGACCATTTTTCAAAGGAGTGTCCTCATCGGGACGAAATCTCCCAGTTTCTGAATTCCAATCCCACACCTGCGATACTTACAGATCCTTTTCCTTCTCAACAACAACTTATAGACCACATGTCTAATCAGGGTAAATCTAGTTCATTAGAGGAAATTCATATGATGTCCTCAGATACCATCAATCTGCAAACTCGAAGTCAGAATTATGACAAACCCATAGATAAGAAAGAAGATCATTCTTCTTCAGGGAAAACTCCCTCTACTAGTTCTCTGAAATCCTCGTCTACTGTCCCCTTATCTATCGAGAAGCCTACTCTCGACATGATTTTGCATCCACCTAAGATTACTCTTCGAAAGGTTGTCTTTAATCCCAATGCCCGAGCTGGTCAATTTTATAATGTGGTTGAAGATCTCGCTCAGGCACCTTGTGCGATGTCCACCTTAGAAGTACTCCAAATTTTCCCTACACAGCACAAAAACTTGTTGATAACATTAGGAGCTTTAGACCCAGATAACACTAACTTGATTCATTTCAATATTGAGAACTATAAGCCTAGATTACCGCATAAACTTTCTTTTCAAATCATTACCAAAGTAGTGGGAAAGAAAGTTTTTCGAACGGTACTAGATGAAGGAGCTTCGACCTCGGTTTTGTCTTTGACTTATTGGAAGGCTCTTGGCTCTCCTGAGATTGTAACATCACCTACGACCCTCAAGGCCTTTGACAGACGGGGTTTCCAACCCCATGGTCTCATATCAGCCCTAGCGATCAAGCTGGGGGGGAAAATCGTTTCCATTCAAGTAGAAGTGGTAGATGCCCCTTTAGATTAGAACATCCTTCTAGGAAGAAATTGGTTCTATGCCATGACTGCTGTCACCTCAACAATATTCCGAACAGTCCAATTTCTGCATCTAGGGAGAATTGTTACTATTGATTAGATTGATTTCTGTACGTCGGATGTTACTACCTCCACGGTTAATAACATCCCCATGTTAGGCCAGTCCCCTGCTCCTTACCAGTTGATTGGGGTAGGCATGTTAAAGGATTCATCCCTTATGGTAATTTTTCCATCCACTCCTCCTAGCATGGATACCACAAAATTCCATATGATTGACTCATTTGATTATGAGACTAAGGGTAAAAAAGTTGTTGAGTCCACCTCGTTGAGTCCACACGAAGCTATGTATGACAACATTCAAACCTTTTTCGATGATCACATGGATGATCTTCATCTAGTGGCTTCAGATCCTTACCATTTACTGTACTGGTTAGAACCATCTCTTCCTATTCTAGATTATCTCTCTGAGACTTTTCCTTTCGATGAGTTCATTATGGAGATCATGAATATGGATGAGCCCATTGGGAGGATCGCCATCATAGATCCATGTTTCTCCCCAACACCAATTTGGTTAGCCATGATTTTACATCCTTATTTCCTAGTTATATTGTCAACATACCCCAAATTCCTATATTGTTGCAAGATACAGATTCTGAAGGAAACCTTTGCAACATTACTCAGACGAATTCGATTGACATATCAGCCAAGCCTGATACTATCGAGCATGTTCATGTTGGGAAAAAATGCTCGACAGACGAATCTGAAGCATACAAGGCACCTTTTAAAGAATTCCATGATATTTTTTCCTGGTCCTATGAAGAGATGTCGAGGATTGACCCATCCATTGTGGTCCATGAGATTAAAACCTATCCCACGGCTAAACTTGTTACGAAAAAACTAAGGTAGGTACATCCTCAGAAGGCCACAACTATTAAAGCTGAAATTGAGAAACTTCTCAAAGCTGGGTTTATTTATCTTGTACCCCTGACGAAATGGGTATCTAACGTTGTCCCTATCAATAAAAAGCAGGGCACCATTAGAGTCTGTATTGACTTTAGGGATTTAAATAAAGCTTGTCTCAAGGACAACTTTCCTACCCCGCACATCGATCAGATTATCGATAACTGTGTTGGAAGTGTCATCTTTTCATTCATGGATGGATTCTTTGGCTATAATTAGATTGAGATATTACCCTCCGATCAGCATAAGATGGCATTCATTTTCCCATGGGGAACCTTTGCATATAATAAGTTACCTTTTGGCTTGAAAAATGTTGGAGCCATGTTCCAGCGTGCGATGTCCTATGCATTTCACGATATCAAACATATTGTTGAACCATACCTTGATGACCTCCCTGCTCATTCAAAGCGATGGGAGGACCACCCTGGTCATCTTAGAGACATATTCCTAAGATGCCGTCATTATAATATACGGCTCAATCCACATAAATGTGTTTTTTGCGTTGAGACGGGATGTCTACTAAGCTTTGTGGTATCCAAGGATGGCATCTAGATTGATCCTTTGAAGATTGCTGCTATTTTAGATCTACCAGCCCCAACTAATCTCCTTGAACTCCAAAGTTTGCAAGGGAAGGAAAACTTTCTCCGTTGTTTTGTGTGCAATTTCGCAGAGAAAATGCACGATTATATGCGTCTCCTCAAGAAGAACACTCCATTCGTCTGGGATGACCAGGCCCAACGTGCCTTTGATAATCTTAAGCATGTTGTGACTCATCACTAGTAGAAAATGAGGAATTAGCTACTACGTGACTAAAAATTCTAGTCACCACAGGTTTTTCAAGTGATTTACTACTAAATATGAGCAATTTTGGTTGACCCAACTATAAACAACTAAAATTAACGACTAATTTAGTCTCCAGTTAACAAATATGACTAGATAATAAGTGACAGAGTTAAAAATGACTAACATAAATGACTAATTTAGTCACGACATAAAAATGACTAGCTAGAAGAATATGAATTAGTCATTTATGTTAGTCATTGGTAATTGTGTCATGGAAAATTGCAATTGTGACAATGAAGTGTAAAATTTGTAAATTGTTTAACTTCTATTAGTAATATTGGTGCAATGTACCTCGATCTTCAGATATCCAAGGACCAACAAATCAATTGCATGAATTTGCTCTTGACCATCTTTATCCCTGCTACACCATTGAAACAAACCGTTAAGCGCATGCCAAAGGAAAATTAGGTTCCTTCAATTATGAATTAGGTATAGCTAGAACCAATACCATATCGATACCTCGAAGCATCATAGCTAGTTGTTGATCCTTCAATGCAAGAGTCTCAAGTCCCATACTGAGGTGCTTTTCTAAAATCACTATAACTATCATGATCTGTGATCGTCGAACTAGCTGCACCAGTCGACGTAGCTTCACCAAGCTCAGTTCCTTTAAACGTCATAACAGTTCATCCAATAACAATATTTTAAACCAAGAACAATATTTTAACCAATCAAAGACTCAATTATAATTGAACTAGGGTGTTGACCCAAAACTAGTCTCATATCCATATGCACTAAAGGTAGAGACCCGACCCCATCTCAGAGTTTTAGGTAAATATTTTGATTCCTCGACCTCTTATAGGCGTGACCTCTCAAAATATGATATGTGTCATGCAGTGATGACCCCTCCTTATCACTATCAAGTTAAACCTCATTTATGCATTATCGACAAGGTAAATTTTGCATCTAACGTCACCACCCACCTGATTCATGATGTGCACAACTCTTCTCGGCCAACAACCTCGATCCAAGTTTATTATATATACTACTATTACAAAAAATACCATTAAAACAAATATTATATAATAATAAAACAAATTTTAAATTTATTTAAAACACAAATTATTATATTTATATAAAACACAAATTAATTAAATTTTATATTAATCCTAAAAAGAATTATTAAAAATTTGTATAAAACTTTTTTATTTGAGAGTTGGGGTGGACTAAGGCCTATGCTTTTTCATCTATGGATGAGGATGAGACAAGTGTACTATTGAGATTGATTCTATGGCAGTGGTTCAAAATTCGAAATAAACAATTATAAAAAAAAATATAAAAAATAAGTGGTAGTTATTGATACCTCTAGCCATACAATAATAATAAGACTAGCAACAACCATATTAATAAGATTAATATGTTTGGAATACGCCGAGAGCAATATATCCCTAGTGAAGTTAATTTAATAGTCGTATCATGATTGGAGTTAACCTAATAGTTAATCTAATAGTTATCCAATATAATTGCGATTAGAGTTAAAGTTAAGCTAATAGTTGTAGAATTATTGGATTTAAACTAATAATTGCATCTAATAGTTAATTTAAAAGTTAATATATCAACCATTGCAGTTCAATTAAAATTTGTGATTGGAGTTGAAGTTAAGTGAAAGTTGTATCATCATTAGACTTAGCCTAGTAGTTATAATTTTTTTTCTTAAAGAATGTGTCAATTACTTGTATCTAATACTTAATCTAACATAAAAACCACTTAAGTTGTGGTTGTTAAGCTCATAGTTGAAGTTAAGATCATAGTTGTATCATCATGTTGGAGTTAAGCTAATAGTTGTATTTAATAGTTAATTTAAAAGTTAATATAAATCTATTGTAGTTAATAAAAGAGCTTCGAGTTATCGTGACTTCTAGCTTCCAAATGGAGTTGGAATAAGCCTTATGTACATTAGCTGGACTCCTATTTGGTAGGTGGAGTTCGAGTGTCACATCAGTTGCACATTACCATGCCACTAAGTGCAGTTATCACATGAGTTAAGACGAATTTATTAGGAGTTCAGAGGATTTTATTAGGAATTATACTATCACATGAACTACACTTTACTTCAACTCCCAACAGTAAAATGCATTTTGACTAATTAACTCGACTTCAAGCTCCTAGATGGAGTTCAACTGTCACATGGACTACACATTACCATGCCATTAAGTTCAGTTATCACATGACCTATTTTTTATTTTTTATAATTGTTTATAAGGAGTTCGAACGATTAATAGTTAATTTAAAAGTTAATATAAATCTATTGTGGTTAATAAAGGAGCTCTGAGTTATCCTGACTAAGCCTTATGCACATTAACTAAAATCGCAGTTGGTAGGTGTAATTTGAGTGTCACATGAGTTGCACAATACCATGCTACTAAGTGTAGTTATCACATGAGTTCAGAGGAATTTATTAGGATTTCAAACTATTTTATTAGGAGTTCGACTCTTACATGACTGCACATTAGCTAGACTCCTAGATGCCAAATGCAGTTGGACTAAGTCATAAGTAATTAGAGTTGAAGTTAAGCTAATAGTTGTAGAATCATTGGAGTTAAGCTAATAGTTTTAAAATCATTGGAGTTAACATAATAGTTGCATATAATAGTTAAGGTAATAGTTATCCAATATAACTTTGATTAGAGTTGAAGTTAAGCTAGTAGTTCTAGACACATTTGTGTTAAGCTAATAGTTGTATCTAATAATCGATAGAGTTAAGCTAGTAGTTGTATCTAATAATTGAATAATTGAAGATTAATTTCAATTTTTACAACGATCACTAACTCTACTTATCACATGTTAATTAAATTATTTTTTATTTTTTTGAAATTATTAATTATTAATTTTATACGACGCTCATATAATCAATCTGGACAGTACACTTGTCTCATTCTTGTTTAATCTTGGATGACTACGATAGAATCAATATGGACAGTACACTTGTCTAATTCTCGTCGGTAGATGAAAAAGCATAAATGGTATTCCACCCCAAAATTCTAACATATATACACCTATGGATGTAAAAATTGTAAAAATAACATGTAATTAAGCATAAATAACTAAAAAAATACAAAAAATTTAAAAAAATCTAACCTATCTTCCATTGTATAACTATCTCTTAACCTTAATCATGTCCCACGCATGCCCTATCCCCATCCGACCACAAACTATGTACTAGCCTTATCAATTTAGAAGTCTACACACATACAATAACATTGGCGATCCGCTAGAAGTGTTGGCAATTGCAACATTTGAAACACAATCAAATGGCCCGATGGTCCTGCGCAATCAACAAAACTAACATAAACCCTATTATTTCTGTGAAGTTTAACCCCAACAGACAAGCCAAATGTTCGAAGAATCGGCCCCATTGAACTAATAAATTTTGTTGGCACGCTCTCAACGAGAATCGAACAGCCGACCAGGATGAGGTCAATATCTCAGAGCTCTAGATGCAATGGTTGCTACTTCTTTGTGATGGGGTGCTTTCACATCTAGATCGGAATCCTTTTCATTTTACTATGGGGGAATTGGTTGCAGGAGATGGGGATTCAGGGGCTTTTGCTGGAACTGAAATTTGTGATGAACCCCATTCACGTGAAGGAGTTGTTGGGAGACAATGTGGCTGTAGACACTTATTCATGGCTTCATAAGGGCGCTTTCTCCTACAGCAGGGAGCTCTTCCATGGCCTCTCAACTCGGAGGTCTATAAATACTCACTGTGCAATGCTTTCTATTTCATCTTTATCAATGGAATTTATATGAGATTTCATGGCATCTCTCTCTCTATATTCCAGTGAGAACCGATAGTTCCCGGCTAGAAACATATATATATATATATATATATATATATCAAAATCCGATTAAACGTCTGGGTCACGGTCCATCAGCATCTTTATCTAATTATGCTCCCTTGAGTTTCGAACCTATGCTGTGTTGCTTTCACTGCACTACCAAGAGGGTTGAATTTGACAGATTTTATGTACCTTTTTTCTCTTTGCCTGTACAGCTTAATTAAAATGGTGAAAGGAACTAAGACAAACTAAAGGGAGACGGTTACTGCATTTTCAATTTGATTACTGCATGGTCAATTTGATTAAAAAACAAGAATGAGACAAGTGGTTTATTTTTCAAAGTTTCAATTTTTACTTTTGTTTTTTGCCCTAGTTTAATTTCCTGTTAAAATATAGCTTAGATTCCTATTTATTTGCATTTCTAGTTACTGCTAAGCCTTCTCAAGGAAAAGCCGATTCCATTTGGCCACATTATAGGTTACTGTCGGCTGGATCTGACTCAGGACCAAAAAAAATTCAATTTTTGGAGTAGGTCACTCATATCGTGCCTAGAGAGGGGACTAGGTCACTCATTCTAGCCTCATAGGTGTGACCAAGTTGCCTATTTATCCTTGAAAGGTGTGACCCCCTTCCAAAATTTATCCCGCTTCTGTCTGTAGATTCTGAGCAACCCTGTCACCTGTTTCTGGAAAAAATTGTCGACCCCCTCGCCACATTTGACACAAAAAGTACGATCTGTCACTCAAAGTTTGATTTTTTAAAAGTTAAGGACTGTCAGTGCGGCTCAACCACCTCTGTTTACCATCAAAACTATTTCTTTTTCCGTTTTTGTTCATTTCATTTGCAGTATGTGTAAATCAAAGTGTAAATCAATGGTTAATGGACTAATAAACATGAACAAAGCTTGATTAAAATTTACTTAAAATAAACATATTGCCTAGCCCTTCCTCCTCTACCTAGTCATCACCCTTAAGAGTATTCTAGGATAAGATGAAGGGTGAAGCTCGTATAGTAATAGGCACTTCACCTATTATTTTTTGAAGCCACTAAAAACGGGTGACTTGGAAGGTAGAGAGGGTAGAGAAGGAGGGCTTTTCACAGCGCTCAGTGTCCTCCCTGTTGACCAACCTTGCATCCGTAGGGTTACCTGTGGATCTATGGATGGGATTAGTCCCATTTTTTTTAGAAACCAACACCCTTTCCTGGTTGAAGCGAAATATAGGTGCAAGGTAGTCACCTAGTCAGGCTATCATAGTTCAGGTTCACAAATGGTACATGCATAAAATTTTTGATTACTATTTACTGCTTTCATTCACAATGTTATGAACTCTATGGAATATTCATAAACCATTTAAGCAGCCACCAGGTATAACAAAAAAACAAAATACATACACACCATACCATATAAATCAACCCAACTTAGTTCAAGACGCTGAGTGTGCCGGTAAAATTTAGAATTGACACTAAGTTAAACATATGCAGTCTTTGAGGACATAAGTCCATGAATACCTTAACCATGGGAAGTACTTGGGCTCAGCCCAAAAAATCATTGTGAGGAGTACCACGGGAACCCCAAAGTAGCTGGCTGCTGAGAGGAATTTCCAAGCGAAACGGGCAACAAACCCCAGCGATTGAGTAGCACTCCCATGAGGAAAATGCTTAGCACTGTCTTCTGGCAGTCTTGGTGGCCAAGTGACCACCTAAATCCAATAGGAAGCCATTGAATCCGGGATCCAAAAATCATTACCACTATTTTGACATACAAATCTGACATGATTGATCCCTCATGCTCTTCCTCACACCTAAGAGGCAAACCACCACATTACAGGTCATTAAACCAACATCGTTGAGACCATTCTCAATGACCTTCTACACCATCAGAAAGCCACACAAACTCTGATTCAGATTCAAACCCATATCAGTATGAACCAGATCTACACACTGTAGCATCAAGCCCCATGGATGGTGCAAACCCAGATCCATTTTTTGGCATAGTAATTGCAAGTGGACCCATGTCCACACCACAAACCACCACCAACAACCCTACCAGTGGCCCTAGAACAATCATGCAAACCATCATAAGATAGCTACCACCATCCATATTGACCAGTCAAGTTGTCCCACCTGCAACAGATGCAGGCAGTATGCCTTCAACCCACACTGTCCCACTTGGGATACATGGGGGTAGTGGCCCTTCCACCTACACTACCCCTCCTATCATACATGGGGGTAGTGGCCCTTCCACCCCCACTATCCCTCCCACCACACTTGGGGGCACTGGCCCATCCACAATGGTGCCACAAACACCCCAAGCTATGCAGGTGCATTATGCACCTGCAAACCCCACCACCATGGATTCCCCATCTCACATCAACCTGGGGTCAAACCTTCCTTTCATGGCATGTATCAACTTGCCTGATTTGGCTTGGTTAACAAATGACCCTATCCACCATCAAACTTTTTGGCCTTCCATGCCAACCAAACTTCCCTCAGAGATTCCCAAGTTTGAAGGGAAGGAAGTGGAGTGCCCCCAAAACCACATCATGACGTTTCATCTATGGTGCTCATCAAACAACATCGTAGATTATTCGATCAAGAAAATACTATTCCAACACACCCTCACAGGTGCTGCATCCAAGTGGTACATTGAGCTACCATAAGCCAAGTACCCAGATTTCAACTCCCTAGCTTTCATGTTCTTCCAATATTTCCAACTCCCCGTCAAATATGATGAAGAGGCAGAGATCTTGTTATCTTTCCGCCAGAATAATGTGACCCACATAACTGACCACATCCATGAGTGGTGGCAATGTCGTAGTTTGTGTAAGATCCAACTTGATGACAGGATCTTCCTGGATTGGTTCCTTAAAACCTTGCTCCCACCTATAGCAAAGGACATCGCATACGAACATCCCCAATCCGAAGAGGAGGCCATCTTGAAAGACCAGTAGTTTGATCTGATCTAATAACAGTCTAGATACTTTTACATAGTCATTCCAGATGCTCCTCATGAGGGCACTTCCTACCGAGATGCACCAGGGGCATCCCATGTTGCAGATGGCATCATAGGTTCTGTCTCTCACCAACCAAAACACCGTCCGACACCACCTGGAATACCACCACAACCAAGCAACACCGCTAGTGTTTACTACCAAAACCAAACTTTGGACTATGCAAGAATGATGTCCTAGTCCAGAACCACAACTTCTTATGCACAACCTATGCCACCACAGTAGGTGTATGCCTTGGATTGGCTAACACAACAATAGGCGAGGAAAATTCTCACATTTGTGGCATCGACACCCACCCAAGTCTACTATGCACCACCGGTGCAATCCGTTCAAGCCCCCACCCCTGCTCCACCTGCTCCATTGTGACAAGTGTTTACACAGAAAAACTATCCCAACTAGCCTGCTCTGAATAACCAACAAGGGCAAGCCAGGAATAACCGATCCCGAAACCAAGGCAACAATCAACCGCAGGGAGTCAGTTAACAACCAAATCCTCCCAACAATTCCATAGTGAACCAGCCAGCCCAAAATCCTCAACGACCAAATGCACCAAGATGCAACGCTTCATTGTGGACAAACCAACCATGCACACTATGCGAGGTCTATGGGCACTACACATTCGAGTTTCCCTTCATGGGTCATGCTAAATAGGCCATTAGAAATGAGGTTCAACATGCCACCAATACAACGAACCAATCCTAACCCAACCTGACACCACAAGGACCTCCTCCTATGGTGCTCCAAAACCCATTACTAGTCCAAGGATTGATGGAAATCATACCCCCTCCCCAACCCAATCCCAATGCTCTGGGGGCACCTCCCACAGTAGAAACAGGTGTCCACCACTTGCTAGCTATGACAACTGAAGAGGTCAATCTACAAACTAGACAAAATCAGTATGGAGCCAACACCGAACCCGCTGACACATCAGCAGAATCTACGTCTAAAATAGTCAATGCACCTCTTCAGTTACCCCCTTTCCCATGCACCCCCATATGCTGGGTTGCCAATAATCCCACGGCTATAGTTGTTGTCAGCTACAACATTGTGGATGATTTGGCCCAAACACCTACTGCCATGTCCTCTCTTGAGGTAGTCAAAAATTTCCCAGTGTAGTGGAAAGCCTTACTAGCCGCCCTTAGGGCCGTAGGCCTTTCTGACTCCAATTTGATCACATTCGACATAGAGAAGGGAGAACCGCAAATGACATCAACCATTTCCTTTCAAATCTCGGTGTCTATATGGAATTTAGTCGTGCACTGGTGCATAGTAGATGCGAGGTAATCCACGTGCGTTATGTCTACCCTAGTCTTGCAGAAGCTTGGATCCCCAATTCTGCAACCATCCTCCACAACTCTGCGGGATTATGATGGCCATCCACTAAATCCCAAGGAATCCTCCCCCACGTCTCCATCACATTAGTCGGGAATACCGTACTTATTGACATAGAGGTTGTCAATGCTCAATTGGACTATAACCTTTTCCTCGGAATAAGTTATATGTACGCCATGAGAGCCGTAGCATCAAATGTCTTCCATCTCATGATGTTCCCCCATGAAGGGAAAATCATGAAAGTTGACCAACTGACTTATCACAATCCGCAAGAGTTAACGAATCCCTCCAACGCTATCCCTATGATAAACACCATTGATCCACAAGCGATGACCACACACACCAATGTTATCCCTGCGGTCAACACCATGGTTGACAACATACCAGCCTCCCCATTTTTGAATGTGGGCCCTAGGTTGTTTGCTGATACCACCATGATGGCTTCTTTTCCCTTAGTGTCACCAACACCGACACCAAACGAGACTGCGGACTTGTGCATGCTCTCATCCAGCACCGCTGCACCCAAACAACAACCGCAGCCACAACCCCAACTACAACCACAACATCATCCGTAGCCGCAACATCATCTGCATCCGCAACATTATGCACAACCACAACCACAAACTCATCCCCACATACAACCATCATGGAGTTATCTAGGCTCCTCTCCATTCCACACGATTCCCTTCCTCTTTCCCCTACCTAGTGTCATTTGCAAGCCAGTAATGGCCACCTTAAAATTACCCAACATTGGGAATTCTTGTGTGGTATCTTGATCCACTAGCTCAACCACCAATGCCCCAGATAGTATTAACCCCCATGCAACCCATTGCAGTCGAGTCTCACCCTCAAAAACCAAACACTGCACCCGCACCGACACTGCCCCACCCAAAAAGATCCAGGGGAAAGAATGCGAAAGCTACCACTGAACCTTGACAAATCCCACCTTGTGCCATCTACATAGAATAGGGCCATCCAAATCAAAACTACCCTGAGGTTCCTATAATCCACGTGCATTTGGATGCCATGGATACAACCGAAAACCTCCCCGTGGTTGAACTTCCAAGCAAGCCAATAGTGAGAAACAAGTCATTGAGAACAAACCATGCTTGCACCCTTTGCAGATTGTATGGAAACTATTTTCACCACTGCCAATACTTACCTGAGTTCTGAATGGATTTAGCCAACCTTGTTCAACATTCCCTTGAATCTGAGATCACCCTGATCGAAGAAGTTCACCCTCCAGCTCCTTCTTAGGACACCATGTCCATTTACATGATGTCCGGTTCTACTGACCCTCTTGTTTCCACCACCAATGATGGTCCATCAGACCTATCTCTTCATTTCTTCCAAAAATATGAGGAGATACTTGAAGCCTTAACCACCCCAAAATACCCATGGGATGACGTGCACCATCACTCGTTCTTCCTCCTTGAAGAACTTGTGTCACAGTCTAACCATTTTTTCATGGAAACCAAATATTTTATTCATGGGAAAGTCGACTGGTTCAAAAACCCCATTCCAACACCAGATGCCTTTGAAGAAGGGAACATGGCCAAGATCTCTCCAACCATCAAAATCAACATCTCAACCAATCCCTAGGTTGTTGAAGAAATCATGTTGGGGGCATATTACTCCCTGGAAGAAGTTGCTACCTACAAAGCTCTCTTCTAAGAATTCCATGACATCTTTGCCTGGTCTTACACTGAAATTCCTGGGTTGGATACATCCATCATGGAACACCACATCGACACATGTCCCGATGTGGCCCTTGTCCACCAAAAGTAGCGACCCATCCATCCTTCCAAAGCAGCTGCGGTCAAAGCCGAGATAGAGAAGCCATGCACAGTCGGCTTCATTTACCCCATTGCGTACACCATTTGGGTTTCTAATATTGTTCTCATGAATAAAAAATAGGGCACCATCCACATTTGCACAGACTTCTATGATCTAAATGGGGTGTGTCCCAAAGACAACTTCCCAACACCCTTCATCGATCATATTATCGATGCATGCAGCGGACAAGAGGTCTTTTCCTTCATAGATGGCTTTTCTAGAGATAACCAAATCCAGATCCAGAAAGAAGACCATTATAAGACTGCATTCACAACCCCATGGGGCACATTCCCATATTGAATAATGCCCTTTCGTCTGAAAAACGCTGGATCCACCTTCTAGCATGCCATGACATATTGTTTCCATGATCTAATCCATATCATTTTGGTCTAACTGGACGATATTATCGCTTGATCACCAATACAAGAACAACATATGGATGACTTACGGTAAGTATTTTTACATTGCCACAAGTACAAAATTTGCCTGAATCCCCTAAAGTGCATTTTTTTGTCCCAGTAGGCCATCTACTCATGTTCATCGTATCTGACAAAGGGATAATGGTAGACCCCCTCAAAGTTTAGGCTATCCTTGATCTTCCTTCACCAAAAAATCGGCACCAGCTACAAAGCCTCCAAGGCAAGGCCAACTTCCTTTGTCGCTTTGTACCAAAATATGCAAAAAAAGTTTATGGATTCATTTACCTGATCCGCACAAAAATACCCTTTGTTTGGGATCAGTAAGTACAAGAATCATTTGATGCACTCAAGCAATCCTTGGCTTCCGCACCATTACTCTCAGTAGCAGACTTCACCCAAGACTTCATTCTCTATGTGTCGGCCTTGGACAATACAATTGCTGGAGTCTTGGTCCAAGAATACGATGCTCACCATGAGCACGTGATTTATTACATCAGTTAGAAGCTGAGAGGCACCCCACTACGATATTCACCTAAGGAGAAATTGGCCCTTGCTGTCCTCTTCTCGGATCAAAAGTTGCACCACTACATCATTGCAAACCATACTCATGTAGTGGCTGATTCAAACCCAATGCGGTACCTCTTAAGTTGTTTCCTCCTACAAGGTCGCATGGCTAAGTGGGTATTTGTTCTCCAAGAATTCGACTGAGAATTCGTTTCCCCAAAAATCACAAAGGCACCCGCACTGGCCACGCTCATGACCGACTTATCCCCATTATTCGTGTCATCACCACCCAAGGATGACCTCTCTGATGATTTTCTATTCATCATATCCATGAAAGACCCATGGTATAGGGACATCCTTCTATATTTATGAACACGGAAGTTCGTAACACACTTAAACCATGAGGATAGGTGACACATCCGACATCAAGCCATTCGCCACTTGTTGATTGGAGATGTTCTATATCTTCGAGGCATTGATACCATCCTACATCATTGCCTCACTCGTGACGAGGCCAAGACCATCCTCAATGAATGTCATAGTGGAGCCTGTGGTGGCCACCTTTCAGGTCCGGCGACTGTTACCACCTAAGTTGTACTTAGTGGTTTTTTATCAAGTGAGCCTGGTGAACTAGACAGGGTTAACTTGTTCAGACTTCAAAAGACCTTTGGAAGTACTTTTGGGAAGTGCTTGTTGTACTATATCACATGTTCATACCCCATGGGGGGAATTGTAATAAATGTTCTAGCATGATAGTGTCTGTAAAAGACTCGATCTCTTAGACTTCATTTGTCAATCCGATCATCCCAGGGTGTTTTTTCTCTTGGTTATTATTGGTTATTGAATAAACGACTGATAATTTCTGAGTTTTTCACTCAATACCTCCAAAGTTGGGGTGCTTGGCTTGGCATTTAGGCCTATTGAGGTTATTAGAGTCTATGTGTCAATGTATAAACATGCTAGACATCATTTTTCAGTCATATGAACATGTGTAAGTCCCCCTAGGTGTTTTTCAATTTTTCAATTTTTCAGTTTTTTCAGTGTTTTTTATTAAAATTTAATTTTTCCAAAACTTAGGCTATTTTTTTAATAGTTTAATTGGAAAAATTGATTTTGTAATAAAAGTGCGCCAAATAATCGGTTTCAGTCATGTAGGTGCTCATTTTCAAGCTAAGAGCACCATGTAAACCCATGGACCCACTATTTCCTACGTTTTGAGTGATTTTCCATCACTCAGGTCAGAAAGCCCCAAAAATCAATTATTGATTATTTTAATTAATAAATTGATGAATAATGGAGCAAATCCAAAATCAGTGGATTCTCAGCCGATTTGATTGAAATCAGTCATATCTGAAGCAGATTGACTGGATCTGACAAATCCTTAACTGAAGGAGGGGATCAAATCAGATCTAGAGTTGATCTACAGCTGTCTTCATGGGGAATTGTGCCCTCTCTCTCTCTCCTCGACACGTGTGGAATCTCCTAGATGCTCTGTGGACTGATGTGTCGGTGTATGGGTTGATGTGTCAGCTCAATCAAGCACCTGGTTGACAAGTAGGCTTAGTTTAGCTTCAGTTCTGCATTGATGAACTCTCCATCAGTTGATTTCACTTGATTCCATGAGGAATTGCGCCCCCCCTGGGCTGGATGGCTTGTAATTTGTATATATCCTGCTTGAGGCTCCCTCTTCCAAGATAGTTAGAGCTGGAATAAAGGGATTGCCATTGTAACTCTGTATTTGATCATCATTTGTGAATAAAGAAGGTTTGGAGGCTATACTGTGTAGTGCATGTGTATGTGTGGATTCTCAGTGTTATGCTGATGATGTGGTAGCTGCAATTTCTTGCCAAATTCTGTGTTGCTTCTGTGCTCTGGCTTCAAGGATTCAGTTGAATCAAGTAAGGGTGTAAACTAGGCAAGTTAGATTACTTGATATAGCATACATCATATGATGTATGCTCAAAAATTTCAGTTATATGCTTAAATAAGATTATTTTTGCATAATCTTTCATTTTTGTTGCTTTATACATCTATATCTAGATCTCACGAGGTGTGTGCAGGCTTGTGTTATTTAGTAGTAGGTTCCTGATTGGATGAAGGTGTGTATCTAGATTGATTCCATTCCTATCCAATAATCTTAAGACTCTATCCCTCAACACTCCACAAAAGGGCCTCCTTTCAGCTTGCTCCATTCAAGCAACAATCCGACCTTCTCTCCTCTTCTTCTCATTTCTATAAAAAATCAATTTTCTTACCTGGTTACGGTGTGCAAAAGATTTATTATCATTTGGATCTGTTTCATCAAAGTAAAATATACATATATCTGATATTTCATAGCTCATACTCTAGATCTCAATTCCGAAAAATATCATCAAGTCTTCTAGATCTAGCATAAGGAAATCGTCCATTTTGCATGACAAGTTAAAGAGAATTAGTAGGTTGCATGAACCAGTTTTCCTTTCTGTTTTAAAAGAGATTAAATCCAGAAATAAGTGCATATTTCATTGGCTACACAAACATCAATCCAAGATTCCAAGGAAAGCTTGCTTTCCTTGGTTCCTTTTTCGCCTGTTTAGCTAGTTTTAACTTCATTTTTTTATAGATAAGGTAGGCTGATCCAAAGGTACTCTTAAATTGATTTTGGGCATATTTTATTCTAACATGCTTGATTTTTTTTAGCAGGACTAACAAAAAATAAAGGAAGCTGCTGTCCGAAAGTGGCTTCAGGAGCGTTCAAATCCCCCCAGGGGTCTCCCTTTTCACTAAAATCTTAAAAATTTTGCAAAGTTGTAAGATCTTGGTTTCAGCCTGTATAAGGACCAAGAATTCTGATATTTCATTTCGCTGATATTGTAACCAATAATAAATAAAATTATTTTTGGAATAGGCTCTTTCGAGCCCATTCCCCATCCTCACTGGGGGGATTTGCGTCGGTGTCCTTTTCGTCGCTTTTTTGCTCATTTCTTTTCAAACTAGCATTGATTTAATCTACAGGGTAGTATACTTGATTTTATTATTAATTTCATATTCCACTTTTTGTATTTCAAAGTAATCATAATACTTACCCCACAATTTCCCGATTGACCCGAAAGGGGAAAGAGATTCGTGGTAGGACTAATTAGAAAACTAGAAGCGTGTATCTATTTTATTTTCAATCATTTGTTTTCAGCTATCATAAAATAAACCCCTCCTTGATTCCCTGATTGAGATCCACTTGGATCGAAAGAGGTTCCTGGAGGGTTTTCTTTTAAACAAGAACACCCAGTTTAAAACTTACTAAAATTTACAAGACTCCAGTGTGTATGCTCTGCACTTGGCTGTGGTTCGTCCGATCAATCAAGCTGTATCAAAATCACTTGAGTGACTAGTATAATTAGGACTCACTCTCCCAAATTAACAAACCAACAGGTGAAAATCCAACAGGTGAAAATCCAACACCTAGATCAAACCATCACGGTGGCAAAATACCCAAAGGAAGCAGGAACTTCTGAAAAGTGACCTCGGGGCGCCAATCTCTGTCACACCCTAATGGGTGTGTTATGAACAATAGCCCCAAAGACTCCATTTCATCCCACATATTCCTTACGGGTAATCATGAAGGTTTAGTTTTGGACATACTCCAAGCACTCTAAGGTATATCTGGAGTCCCCCCTTAGCCTAATTTTAATCAATTCACACTTCAAATTTAACTTAAAACATAACAAGAGGCAATCGCAAAACACTCACTCCAAGCACATGCAAGTACATTGTTTCTATTTTTTGACCCCATTCTAAGGGACTGGTTATTTTCTTGTTATATAGATAGATAGATAGATAGATAGATAAATAGATAGATAGATAGATATTGTGTCTTAGAATTGTGCTTTTGTGTGTTCATCTTTTATATCTTGCCATCTTTGATTATCTATAATTAAATTCCAAACTCCTAAGTAACTTAGTCAGTTTAACATCACAACACTAAGTAATCATCCTTAGTAACTTAATAGGGTCTACCCGCCTTGGTTCCATTAGGAGTTGAGAATAAACGGAGGAGTCAAGAACAAGGTGACAGCCTTGACTCAAGACTTGCCCCAAGGACACACCAAGTGGCTTGAAGATTTCTGCCACATGACCCAGGTGTGTGAAAGGTGGCAACACTTTTTTGGCGCCGTTGCCGGGGATAAATCTTTTTATTCCTGAGTATGACTTAGCTTAAATTTTTTCTAAACAACTAAAAAGATAAAAACTTTTGATTGATCTAGTCTTTAAGAAAACATAAAAATTAAAAACTCGATGCATCTGGCGACTCCACTGTCTAACATCCCTTCAAGAATTTCTACCCGAAGAGACCGGCGACAATTATTCAATCCTCTCCCTGATCTCGAAAGGTTTATTAGGGAAAGATTGAATAGGCAGACTTCTTGTAGAAACATTGAAGATTTAGGAGACCAATCCCTCTCAGATATCCATCACATATTTGTAGAGAGTCATACCTTCCAATCTCAAGAAATGACAGAATTTTAGAAACCCCTTGACTTTTCTCAGATAGCAGGTGCTCCTCATGACATTCCAAATGATGCTATCAAGAAGCTTCCCATATTTGAGAGAAATAATGCTACCACTACTAAGACTCATCTCTGAAAGTTTGAAAAGCACCTGGTCAGTTATTGCAATAGTGCTGCCTCTGACCATGAAGATGTCAAAATGAAGCTCTTTGCTTTATCCTTAGAGGATGATGCTACAGAGTGGTATGGTGACCTTGGTGATGATTCATATAAAACCCTTAATGAATTCCTAGAAGGTTTTAAGAAGAAATGGGGGGAAAAGAAAGAACCAAGACATTTGCTTGCTACCCTTCATAATATAAAGAAGATAGAAATGAAACCATTGATGAATTTAATACTAAGTTCAAACTTGTGGTTGCATACCTCCCTAGAGAAATCTATTAGAATAATCAACCCATAGTATTTACCCACTTAGACATTATTTCATTTATTTTGTCTTATTTGCCTAGTCCATGAGTCCCACCATGTGCAAGTTG
>LPNX010839654.1:44788-132063 GCA_001517045.1 Pseudotsuga menziesii
GCCAAGAGATGCCTCCATCCTCATATCTTACATCGAATCTTTCACTGGGGATTTGAGGTACCAGTTAAGGGACAAAGATTCGATCGATCTAAAAACTACTCAGGATCTGGTCGAGAAAATAGAAAAGAATATGCAATCTTTAGGCAAATCCAAAATTCCAGGTTACACTAGGGGAAACACTTCGTACAAAAAAGAGAAGGGAAAGGCCATTGAATTAGAGGAAAAGGAAACCTCTAAAGACCCCATGGAAAAGGTAACTAGCCTGTTTGAAAAAATGATGACTAATCAGAACCAACTCATGACAAACCAATCTGTGCAATTGAATAATATTCAAAACAGAATAATCACACTGGAAAGAAATAATGGACCTGGGAACTTTCAGCCAAAACAGAATCAGGTGTATCAGAAGAAGGCTCCTCAACATGAACCTAGGATTCCAAACCAGTTAGACTCAACTAACCTGGTAGATGAAGTCATTCCATGGTGTAGACCTTGTGATCAATTCCACCCAGAAAGCACTTGCTATATAGCAAACCAAGTTATAGAACATGGAATGGTGGAGGTCAGTAATCAGGAAACAACATCAAGCAAGTCTTATCATGTGTACATGGTAGGCCGAATCTATCCTTTATCAAACCAACATTGGTAGTAGGCCACAGATTATGGTTTCAAGAAGGATCTCCTTTCTAACTTTTATGGTGTAATGCCTTCTCTAGAAGCAATTAAGGAAATGAAGGAGGTCAGGTTCAAGGGAGTTGTGTATCAAAGAAGAGAGAAGCCATCACCATCTAAATAGTACATGCCAAAGGTAACCACTCAAGCCAAAGGTAACCACTCCTCCCCTCCCAGATCCTCCTATTTTCCCTGAGTCAAATATTGATATGGGAGAATGGATACGTAGTGCTAAGATTCATGTTTATGCAACTAATGTCCTTAAAATTCCTGTTCGGAAAGAAAAGTTGTTGAAAGCCTTAGAGGATAGTCAAAGTAAAGCTCATAATATTATCGAAGAGGATCCTCTTCCTAATAACAATGCTATATTTGAAGCTGAATATATTGAACCTATAGATATGCCCATAGTCCTCAACAGTGTTGATCCGAGAAGAGAAGACCACCCACCTTTTTATGTCTCCCTCTTAGTTGATAAAATTCTCCTTCATAACTGTATGTTAGATTCAGGTGCTTCATCAAATGTCATGACAAGAAAAGTAATGGAGCAATTAAATCTAAGGGTCACCCGACCCTACCACAATGTTTGTACCATGGATGCAAGAGAAGTTGAAGTGGTAGGGATAATCTTAAATTTTCAGGTTAAGTTGGCTAAGTATCCTGATATCGACATGTCGATGGATGTGGTGGTGATAGATGTTCCAGATAATTGGGGTATGTTGTTATCCAGAAAATGGGCCGCAACTCTTGGTGGGCACATTCAAATGGATTGGACATATGCTACTATACCTGCATCAGAGAACACTAGGGTGATTCTCCACAGAGAAAAGATGAGGAAACGACATGTAGAAAACCCTAAGAAGCCCGGAAATGAATTTGTTCATTTCATTGATAACTTTGGAAACTATACTATTTTGTCAAATTTCATGGCCCCCATTAAGGAAAACATTAAAAATGAAAAGATCGATGAAGTTTGGCAAATGTACTTTGACGAAGCTTATTCCAAAACCGGAAAGGGTGCAGGCATCATGATCATCTCTCCTTCAAATAAAGTCTACAACTTTGCATTTAGGTTAGAGTTTGAAGCATCAAACAATGTAGCCGAGTATGACGCATTGCTCCTAGGGTTAGAAACTGCTAAAGATATGGGGATAAATATTTTGAACATAAAAGGTGATTCAAATTTAGTTGTCCTCCAGATTAAGAATCAGTATCAATGCAAAAATGACAGACGAAGAAAGTATAGGAATGCCACATGGGACACTATGGAATGGTTTGATGCACTTAACATTCAAAAGGTCCATAGGGAAATGAATGGGTTAGCAGATAAATTAGCAGTAGCAGCATCCACCCTCTAGCCATTGGATGAAATTATTAATGGGAATGGAAAGATGGAAATAAATTTCAGACCTTCAATTCCAGATAATATATACCACTGGCAAGTGTTCAAAGATGATGAGCAACTCTTGAGATTCATACATAATCTACAAGAGTTTGAGGGTTGCAAGATCAATTATCAGCAGGAAGGTAAAGAGTATCAGGAGTGCGAGGATAATGAAAGGAATCACATCCTGAGTAGCCTTATAGCTTTCGAGAATCTTTTCGATCATCAAGATCATCATAAAAAACAAAAAGAAGAAATAAAAACTGGGAATTATATGGAAATAAACATAGGAATCGACAAGGATCCCAAGTTAATAAAAATTGGAAAAGGTACTTCGGAAAAGGCAAGGAACAACTTGATCAACCTAATCAAAGAGTATAGATATGTGTTGGCCTTTAGTTATGATGAGCTTAAATCCTATAGGGAGGATGTGTTTCAACACACTATTCCCCTCACAGAAGAAGCTAAGGAGGTCAAACCTTTCCGAAAAAAACTTAGGCGAATAAATCCTAAGTTGGCCCCCATTGTGCAAAAGGAACTTCAGAAGATGCTAGCAGCAGGGATCATAACACCTACAAGGAATTCATCTTGGTGCTCCAACTTAGTTGTTGTTAGAAAGAAGAATGGGTCAATTAGAATATGTATAGATTTTAGAAATTTGAATACATCATGCCTCAAAGATAACTACCCATTACCCGACATGGAAACTTTGCTTCAAAGAGTAATAGGATCAGGAATGATGTCCATGTTGGATGGCTTTTCCGGTTATAACCAGGTGTTGGTAAATAAAGAAGATCAACATAAGACTACATTCACCACACCTTGGGGTACCTATAGATTTCTAAGAATGCCTTTTGGCTTATTGAATGCTGGTGCCACCTTCCAAAGAGCCATGGATTTTGCCTTCAAAGAAATTATAGGCAAAATAATTGAAATATATCAGGATGACTTAACTATTTTTTCAAAAGAAATATCTGACCACATAAGTCATCTTAGGCAGGTTTTTATAAGATGTCGGAAATATGGTATTTCCTTGAATCCTTCCAAGTCAATCTTTGGAGTTGATGAAGGCAAGTTGTCGGGGCACACCATTTCTAAAGATGGTGTCAAGATTGATCCTGAGAGAGTTGAAGCTATTAAGAAAGTCCCCTTGCCTCACAATCTAAAATCTCTCCAGTCCTTTAATGGTCAAATCATTTTCATAAGAAGATTAATCCCAAACTTAGCAGAATTAATGAAACCTCTATAAAAGCTATTAAATAAAGATGCTAAGTTTGAGTGGACGGATGAAGGGAAAGTTGCATTCAAGTCCATCAAAAATTCCATATCCATGTCCTCGGTCTTGACTAGTCGAGATTATTCCAAAGAATTCCAGATATTCTCCTTTGCCTCAGAAGACACCGTTGCCGGCATTTTACTTCAAAAGAATAAGGAGGGGCAAGAGCAACCCATAGCCTTTATTAGTAGAGCCTTATAGAATTCAGAATTGAAGTATACCACAATGGAGAAACAAGCCTATGCTCTTGTCAAGTCCCTTAAACATTTAAGAACTTATATAGATTACTCTAAAATCATTGGATATGTACCCCATGCAGCTGTTAAAGATATCATGTCTCAGCAGGATTGTCTAGGAATCAGGGGTAAGTGGGTTTCAAAAATTCAAGAATATGATTTGGAGATAAAACCTACTAAATTAATTAAGGGACAGGGTCTTTCAAATATGTTGACCCAAGGAAATGAAAAGGCTTTAGGAATAATCTTCCAGAGTAGCAATTCAGAGAAAAGTGTATCAGACGAGCTTCAGAGATTAGAGCAACACCCCTGGTACACCGACATCATGTTTTTCCTCCACAACCTTACATGCCCCGATCACTTACTTGGCCATAAAAGAAGGGAATTAAGGTTAAATGCAACTAAGTATTGTTTGACCAAATATGGTTTGGGTTGGAGAAACCCCGATGGTTTGATACTTAGATGTGTTGATGAACCTGAGTCCAAGAAACTCATGGTTGAGTTCCATTCAGCATTTTGTGGTGGACATTTTGCAGCAAAAAAAACCACCCACAAAATCCTTAGAGCAGGCTACTATTGGCCAAACCTATTTTTAGATGTGCACAAGGCTGTCAAAGTTTTCCCCCAGTGTCAGTTATTCACTGGAAAGCAACAAATGAGAGCCTTGCCTCTAAATCCAATAGTAGTCCAAGCCCCTTTCCAGCAGTGGGGGCTTGACTTCATCGGTAAGTTCATGGATAACTCGAGTAATGGTTACTCTTGTATTCTTACTGCCACTGATTATTTTACCAAGTGGGTAGAGGCAATACCCACCAAGAAGGCAACCGATGTTATAGTCATGGATTTCTTAGAATATAAGATTATCACAAGATTTTGTGTGCTAGCTAGAATAAACACAGATAATGGCCCATGCTTTGTTTCTTCCTAGATGTCATCTTTCTATTTAAAGTATAGCATTATCTTGTCTCACTCATCTAATTACTATCCCAAAGGAAATGGTCTAGAAGAATCAAGTAACAAGAACTTAATGACCATAATCAAAAAAATTGTGGGAGACAATAAGAAGGCTTGGGATAGCAAAATCAAATTAGCATTATGGGCCGACAGGATCACTAAGAAAAGTTCAACTGGGAGGAGCCCTTTCGAACTAGTATATGGCCTTAATGTCACCTTACCAGTCCATCTAAAGCTTCCAGTTTATTAGCTCCTCCAGACATTCAGCTCAGATCAAGAGGCCATCCAGAATAGAATAAACCAGTTGATCGAGCTAGATGAGAGCAGAAGAGACTCTCTTGACCATAGTATCAAAAATTCAGACAAGGTCAAGAGAGCCTTTGATAATTCTACCTGGCTAGGGTCCTTCCAAGTAGGTGACATGGTTCTAAGTTGGGACAAACGACGGGAAAAACCTGGGAAACATGGAAAGCTCGACAGCCTGTGGTTGGGACCGTACATCATCGATGAAATAGCAGGAATGAACTCCTTCTACCTAAATGACTTGGAAGGAGAAAGATTGAGCTCACCAGTGAATGGTTTCCTCCTCAAGTTGTTTTTCACTGAGACAGTTTGATGCCTTTAGTGGCATCGATGGTTTCAGGGCCAATTTCTAAACCTTTCCCTGCATGTATTTCTAAATTGTATATATTATATTGTTGTATCATAGATATTTTTGTATTATATTTATTTTCTACCATGTTGAAAATTTTCCTTTGTATATTAGTTTTTATAAAATATTGATTTTTGCACATTATAGATTAACTATGTACATTGGTTTGCTTTTTTAGTTAAATTTTCCTTATGTATACATGTTACTGACAAACTCTAATTTCCTTGCAAGACCCAAAGATTCCAGAGTTCTCACATCCTCTCCTTTGAATAGAAGATCAGTCAGAGAATGTGTCCCTAGATGGAGCCAAATTATCACCACCTAAGTTGTACTTAGTGGTTTTTTATCAAGTGAGCCTAGTGAACCAGACAGGGTTAACTTGTTCGGACTTCAAAAGACCTTTGGAAGTACTTCTGGGAAGTGGTTGTTGTACTATATCACATGTTCATACCCCATGGGGGGGATTGTAATAAATGTTCTAGCATGATAGTGTCTGTAAAAGACTTAGTCTCTTAGAATTCATTTGTCAATCCGATCAGCCCAGGGTGTTTTTTCCCTTGGTTATTATTGGTTGTTGAATAAACGACTGATAATTTCTGAGTTTTTCACTCCATACCTCCAAAGTTAGGGTGGTCGGCTTGGCATTTAGGCCTATTGAGGTTATTAGAGTCTATGTGTCAATGTAAAAACATGCTAGACATCATTTTTGATTCATATGAACATGTCTAAGTCCCCCTAGGTGTTTTTCAATTTTTCAATTTTTTTCAGTGTTTTTTATTAAAATTTAATTTTACCAAAACTTAGGCTATTTTTTAATAGTTTAATTGGAAAAAATGATTTTGTAATAAAAGTGGGCCAAATAATTGGTTTCAGTCATGTAGGTGCTCATTTTCAAGCTAAGAGCACCATGTAAACCCATGGACCCACTATTTCCTAAGTTTTGAGTGATTTTCCATCACTCAGGTCAGAAATACCCAAAAATCAATTATTGATTATTTTAATTAATAAATTGATGAATAATGGAGCAAATCCAAAATCCAAAATCAGTGGATTCTCAGTCGATTTGATTGAAATCAGTCAGATCTGAAGCAGATTGACTAGATTTGACAAATCCTTGACTGAAGGAGGGGATCAAATCAAATCTAGAGTTGATCTACAGTTGTCTTCATGGGGAATTGCGCCCTCTCTCTCTCCTCCACACATGTGGACTCTCCTGGATGCTCTATGGACTGATGTGTCGGTGTATGGGTTGATGTGTCAGCTCAATCAAGCCCCCGGTTGACAAGTAGGCTTAGTTCAGCTTCAGTTCTGCATTGATGAACTCTCCATCAGTTGATTTCACTTGATTCCATGAGGAATTATGCCCCCCCTGGGATGGATGGCCTGTAATTTGTATATAGCCTACTTGAGGCTCCCTCTTCCAAGCTAGTTAGAGCTGGACTGAAGGGATTTCCATTGTAACTTTGTATTTGATCATCATTTGTGAATAAAGAAGCTTTGGAGGCTATATTGTGTAGTGCATGTGTATGTGTGGATTCTCAGTGTTATGTTGCTGATGTGGTAGCTGCAATTTCTTGCCAAATTCTGTGCTGCTTCTGTGCTCTGGCTTCAAGGATTCGGTTGAATCAAGTAAGGGTGTAAACTAGGAAAGTTAGATTACTTCATCTTGTTTATCCATATGATGTATGCTCAAAAATTTCAGTTATATGCTTAAATAAGATTATTTTTGCATAATCTTTCATTTTTGTTGCTTTATACATCTATATCCAGATCTCACGAGGTGTGTGCAAGCTTATGTTATTTAGTTGTAGGTTCCTGATTGGATGAAGGTTTGGATCTATATTGATGCTATTCCTACCCAATAATCTCAAGACTCTGTCCCTCAACACTCCACAAAAGGGCCTCCTTTCATCTTGCTCCATTCAAGCAACGATCCGACATTCTCTCCTCTTCTCTTCATTTCTATAAAAAATCAATTTTATTACCTGGTTATGGTGTGCAAAAGATTTGTTATCATTTGGATCTGTTTCATCAAAGTAAAATATACATATATCTGATATTTCATAGCTCATAGTCTAGATCTCAATTCCGAAAAATATCATCAAGTCTTCTAGATCTAGCATAAGGAAATCGTCCATTTTGCATGACAAGTTAAAGAGAATCAGTAGGTTGCATCCATCAGTTTTCCTTTCTATTTTAAAAGAGATTAAATCCAAAAATCAGTGCATATTTCATTGGATGCACAAACATCAAGCCAAGATCCCAAGGAAAGCTTGCTTTCCTTGGTTCCTTTTTCGCCTGTTTAGCTAGTTTTAACTTCATTTTTTTTTGAGATAAGGTAGGATGATCCAAAGGTACTCTTAAAGTGCTTTTGGGTGTATGTTATTCTAACATGATTTATTTTTTTTAGAAGGAATAACAGAAAATAAAGGAATCTGCTGTCCGAAAGTGGCCTCAGGAGCGTTCAAATCCCCGCAGGGGTCTCTCTTTTCACTAAAATCTTAAAATTTTTGCAAAGTTGTAAGATCTTGGTTTCAGAATGTATAAGGACCAACAAGTTTATTATATTTTATTTTTCTGATATTTTAACCAATAATAAATAAAATTATTTTTGGAATAGGCTCTTTCGAGCCCATTCCCCATCCCCCCTGGGGGGATTTGCGTCGGTGTCCTTTTCATCGATTTTTTGATCATTTCTTTTCAAACTAGCATTGATCTAATCTACAGGGTAGTATACTTGATTTTATTATTAATTTCATATTCCACTTTTTGTATTTCAAATTAATCATAATACTTACCCCACGATTTCCCGATTGACCGGAAAGGGGAAAGAGATTCATGGTAGGACTAATTAGAAAACTAGAAGCATGTATCTGTTTTATTTTCAATCATTTGTTTTCAGCTATCATAAAATTAACCCCTCCTCGATTCTTTGATTGAGATCCACTTGGATCGAAAGAGGTTCCTGGAGGGTTTTCTTTTAAATAAGAACACCCAGTTTAAAACTTACTAAAATTTACAAGACTCTAGTGTGTATGCTTTGCACTTGGCTGTGGTTCGTCCGATCACTCAAGCTATATCAAAAGCACTTGAGTGACTAGTATAATTAGGACTCACTCTCCCAAATTAACAAACCAACAGGTGAAAATCCAACACCTAGATCAAACCATGATGGTGGCAAAATACCCAAAGGAAGCGGGAACTTCTGAAAAGTGACCTCCGGGCACCGATCTCTATCACACCCTAATGGGTGCATTATGAACAATAGCTCCAGAGACTCCATTTCAGCCCACATATTCCTTGCGGGTAGTCATGAAGGTTTAGTTTTGGACATACTCTAAGTACTCTAGGGTATATCTGGAGTCCCCCCTTAGCCTAATTTTAATCAACTCACACTTCAAATTTAACTTAAAACATACCAAGAGGCAATCGCAAAACACTCACTCCAAGCACATGCAAGTACATTGTTTCTATTTTTTGACTCCATTCTAAGGCACTGGTTATTTTCTTGTTTTATATATATTATGTCTCAACATTGTGCTTTCGTGTGTTCATCTTTGTATCTTGCCATCTTTGATCATCTATAGTTATATTGAAAACTCCTAAGTAACTCATTCAGTTTTACATCACAACACTAAGTAATTATCCTTAGTAACTTAATAGGGTCTACCCCCCTTGGCTTCATTAGGAGTTGAGCCTAAATGGAGGAGTCAAGAACAAGGTGACAGCCTTGACTCGAGACTTGCCCCCAAGGACACACCGAGTGGCTTGAATATTTTTGCCACGTGACCCAGGTGTGTGAAAGGCGGCAATAGCGACCGCCCAAAATATTCTATGCGTCGGCTACTTCTGGCCTTTTATCTTCGCTGATTGCATAGAGGCAGTCAAGCATTGTCGCATCTGTCAGCTCTTTGCCCCAGAGGCAAGAACCCCCCTGCACCATTACAACCCGTAGTTATGGTCGGGCCTTTCTGCAAATGGGAAATCGACTTCATGAAAATGAACCCCATCTCGACCAATGGTCATAAATACATCATTATGGCAATCGGTTACTTCACTAAGTGGGCTAAGGCTATACCCACATTTGATTGCAAAAGTGAAACAACAGCGCGCTTCTTCTTCAACCATGTTATTTCACGATTTGGTGTTCCTAAACAATTAGTCTCAGGCCATGGAGCACACTTTCAAGACACTGTTTGGGCTGAGTTGTCAACCATGTTGAAATTCGAACACTGGTACTCATCTTCCTACTTACTGATGTAATTGTAAATTCAGAATGTATTCACTTATGTATTGTACCCCGATGTTTATTCCGAGAAGTGTCTGTAATGTATTTGAGTCACGTCATGCCCCGATGTTCCTATCTGGAGATTGAATAATGTAAACAAGTTATGTCAAGTCATTATTGGTAACCCTCCTATTATTCAAGGGTTAAAGTCCCTGCAGTTGTGGGGCTCTAGGTTTATTAGGCTATCCTAGAAAATTCGACCCTAGGTGAGTTATTGTAAGTCCGGGCAATAGTCCCCATTGTTGTGTTAAGGATAACCCTCCTTGTTGGTTAGAGGGGAAAAGTCCCCACAAGTTTTGGGGCACTAGGGTTATTAGACTCTCGTAGAGATGTCGGCTCTAGTAAGTAATTGTTAAGTGAGGGCGACATGTTGGACTGGAAATCAAGTGAACAAAAGAATATAAATAGAGAGTGAGCCTCTCTATTTATCATGCACACACTCACTCATTGGGGCACATGAGTGAGAGAGAAGTTGTTGGGATAAGAGAGAGACTACTACTGTCAGGAAATCATCTTTATGTTTGCAGGTTTTTCTCCTTTATGGTTTCCCCGAGGAAAATTCTTCGTGTCTCTTGTCTCTTGTGTTTATTGTTGTGCATGTTATTCTCTCAATTAAATATCCTAAGATCATAATAATAGCTTGAATGATAAAAATATAACATGGTATCAGAGATAAACTAAGAAGAAGACACTGTGCAGCTACACAAGCTAAGGTTTCTTACTTTTTGGGCCTCTCTCTACAATCCATCAGCAAAGGTATGCTAGGCTGACTCTCCATTGAAGGGCGCATCTTTCTGTTGAAGCAGAATTCGATTCTGGACATTTTCAGTTTTTGGTGCAGGAAATTAGGGCTTCTTACAGAAGAGGAATTTTTGAGTGAGCCTAGCATAGAATTTCTCTCCTCATCAAAATCGAATTTTAGAGACCTGGGTGGAGATTTTTGGTTAGGTATAACTCTGGGAAAGTCAAATCCTAGTTTCACCCCGGGATGGAAAAACCCTAAAATAATAAAACTGCTACGTTTTGGTACATTTTCTATATCTCAGGATTGGAGAAGGCTCACGAATAGAAACATTCACAGTTAGAATATAAAATCCTGATTTACATTGTATCCAAAATTCATCCTCCGATTCACTATATTCTAGGAGATATGATCCCTCTAAGTTGGGGTTTTAGCCTCTTCCACGCTTCATCCCTAAACAGGACACCCGGGGATAATTTCTATATATCAGGCTACAAAGGTCCAAATGAAATCTATGAAGATGTTCCAGAAATTGCACGGAATTTACTTTCTATGGTAGAAGTTTTAGACCCCAAAGATGAAACAATGACATGTGGCAGTCCGTACAACTTCGCTATGTTGAACAGTCTTGAAACAGGTCACCTTGGGAAACGATCATAAGTCCCAATTGGTGAAACCAATTCTGATGAAAACTATGGTGTTGGAATAGGGAGATTTGATTTTACCTCATTGTGAAGTTTCAAACATAGAGGAGTAGTAATTTTGGAGATACCACAGAAACAATATAAGGAATTTCTGCAGAAGAAATTGGAAAACTAGGGCTTCCTATTCCAAGAACTTTCCTCGACTATTTTCAGAAAAGGAGTACATTGGAAAGATCACCTTGAAGAGTTCTATGTTTCTATCCAATAATATCTTAAATATTCCAAGTTTTGAAAATTAGGGTTTCTCTGACGTACCCTAGATCAACCAGCTTCGGAACTAAGACGGACACCTCAAATCGGTAAGATCTAATCTTTTGTTATTTTCATTTGAGGTTCTCATTTCAAAATGATCTATCACATCAGCTTGATGATAAGCTTGGTGAAGTTTACAAATTCCAAGCATGGAAGTATATGATCTCTCTGAAGAAAATGAATCGGACACCCACATGAGTGGAGAGGTTCCAGTTCCAGAGGGAGATGAGGCTAAAATCCTTAAACAAGAAGAACTTGGTCAAGGCCAAGAAGATCATTGCTGATTCAATCACCATCACCTTATACCACAAGTGTCTTCCATAAAGACACCAAAAGAGATGTTTGATTCCTTGACCAAGCTATTTGAAGGGAAATGTTGCCGCTTTTCACACACTTGGGTTACGTGGCAGAAATCTTCAATCTACTCGGTGTGTCCTTGGGGGCAAGTCTCGAGTCAAGGATATAACCTTGTTCTTGACTCCTCCATTCAGGATAACTCCTAACGAAGCCAAGGGGGGTAGACCCTATTAAATTAATAAGGCTAATTACTTAGTGTGATGGTGTTATATTAATTAGGAGTTTTGAAATTAACCAGTGGAAACAAAAGATAACAAGATGCAATATTTAAAGCATATAAGCACAGTAATGACACTGAATATATATATAATCAAAAGAATTTATCAAAGTAAATCACCAGTG
The DNA here is from genome assembly GCA_001517045.1 of Pseudotsuga menziesii. NCBI lineage: Eukaryota > Viridiplantae > Streptophyta > Pinopsida > Pinales > Pinaceae > Pseudotsuga > Pseudotsuga menziesii. The sequence continues at coordinate 56,645 of LPNX010839654.1, forward strand.
CCTTAAATGGAGTCGAAAAAGAAAATAATGTTCTTACATGTGCTTGAAAGAATGTTTTGCAAATGTCTCTTAGTAGATTTTAAATTAATGTGGAATGTGAATGAATTAATTTAGGCGAAAAGGGGACTCCAAATATACCCAAGGGGTACTTGGAGTATGTCCAAAAGTGAAATTTCACGGCTACCCACAAGTTGTTTGTGGGCTAGAACAGATTCTTGGAGACTATTGTTCATAATGCACACATCAGGGTGTGACAGAGGTCGATTCCTCGAGGTCACTTTCCAGTTGTTCCCACTCTTTTGGGTATTTTTCCACCATTTATAGTTCATTTGAGGAATTGGATTTTCACCTGATGGTTTGTCAATTTGGGAGTTGAATACTAATTAATCAAGTCACTCAAGTGCTTTTGTTGCAACTTTACTGATCGGATGAACTACAACCAAGTACAAAGCATACACACTCGAGTCTTTGTTATGTTTAGTAAATTTTAAAAGATGTGTTCTTATTGAAAAAGAAAACCCTCTAGGAACCTCTTTCGGTCCAAGTGGACCTCAATCGGGGAATCAAGGAGGGGTTGATTTTATTAAGATTATTAAAACAATTAATGAAAATGGAATCAAAGATACACCACACCGGTTTTCTAATTAGTCCTACCACACATCTCTTTCCCCTTGCGGGTCAATCGGGAAGTCATGGGGTAAGTAGTATGATTAATTTTGAATTGAAAATATGTAATAATGCAAAATATTGTCAAAGTATACTATTCTTCATATCAATACTAAACTAGAACAAAAAAAAGGGAAAAAATGCAAAAAAGTGAAACGAACGCGGATCCCCACAGGGGGGGTGGTGAATAGGCTTGAAAGAGCCTATTCGGAAATATTTTTCTTTCATTATCAGAAATCACAATATCAGAAAACTGAAATTAATCCACCTGGTCCTTATATGGAATTAGACCAAAGGTTTACTAATAGCAAAAATTTGAAATTTTGGAAGACGAAGACCACCTGGGGGGTTTCGAATGGTCCAAAAATGCTTTCCGGACAGCGCCTCCTCCTCTTATATTTTACACCTGATAAAAACTAGCAAGCTTATGAAAGTTAAATATGCCCAAAATTTCATTTAAGGTACTTTTTACCCAAAAATTCTAAGTTAAAACTAGTTTTTAAAGAAGCAGAAAAGGAACCAAGGAAAGCAAGATTTCCTTGGAATCTTGGCCTGCTTTGGGGGAAGCCAATATGAAGCACTTAAATTTCTGAATATAAATTTTTAGACTCTAAGGAAACAACCATGCATTCAACAAGCTTTAGATCTACTTTCACAGCCTTGAAAAATGACAATTTTTCCTAAAACTAGATCTAGAATGCTTGTAAATTTTCTTTTAGGAATGAGATCTAGTTTATGAGATTTAAGGAAGAAAGATATATGTAAAATAAAATCTGAAATTTATAGCTCTAAACAATTTTAAATCTGCAAACAAGTAACCAGACTAAGTTTAGAGAAATTTGAAGGAGGAAGAAGAAAGGAAGAGCATTTTTGCTGGAATCCTTGAAGATCAACCGTGGAGCTTTCCGGTGGAATGTCAAGGGACTATGCATTTGAATGGTTTTGGAGAGAGTCAAGAAGCAAACTAGATCAACATCCTCTCCAAGCCACGAACATGCAACTGAATCAAAAGACTTTCCAAAATACTTGTGAGATCTAGTTAATACATACATAGAGATTTCAGAATAACATTCATATAAACTTATAAAACATGCTGAATCTAGATCTCTAAACACACATCAAAAAGGAAAGAGATGGATAATAAAATTATTAACAAACTCCTTTCCTATCAAGATTATAATAAAATTATTATCAATATTAGCAATGAATCCACAAACAATCATAAAATTATGAACATAGATACAGGTTACCTCAGTGAAACATGGCAATGCTCATCCACACATACAATGACATGACACCATCTTGCCTCCACAGCTTCACTTTATTCCAATAGAAAAAGATATTACACAATATTACAACCACAATGGCTCCTCAATCCAACTCTAACTAGCTTGGAAGAGGTAGCCTGAGGTTTATTTATACACAAAATTGAAACCCCAGCCGAGAGGGGACACAAATCCCAAGGAGATATACCACTGTAACTAAAGGAGAGCCCATCAATGCCTGATCTGAAGATGAATTGAGCTTCTACTAAGTCTGAATGCCAATCAGGGGGTTAATTGAGCTGACACATTTACCTACTGAGTGAATCATCAACCACAGAGCTACCAGAAGATCCCACACATGTGAAGGAGAGAGAGAGGGTGTAATTCCCCATAAAGGAAGCTAAAGTTCAAATGTGGATCCACCCAGATCACCTTCTTCAGTCAAGGATTTGTCAGATCCATTCAATCTAGTGCCGATGAGACTGATTTCAATCAAATCGGTTGAGAATCCATCGATCTAGGATTTTGGATTTGCTCCATTATTCATCAATTTATTAATTAAAATAATCAATAATTGATTTTTTGGGGCTTTCTGACCTGAGTGATGGAAAATCACTCAAAACTAGGAAATAGTGGGTCTATAGGTTTATTGGGTGCTCTTAGCTTGAAAATGAGCACCTACGTGACTAAATATGACTTCAAAGCCCACTTTTATTACAAAACCAAATTTTCCAATTAAACTATTAAAAAATAGCCTAAGTTTTGGAACAAATAAATTTTAATAAAAAACACTGAAAAAATTAAAAAATTAAAAAAATTAAAAACCTAGTGGGACGTAGACATGTTCATATGACTCGACAATAATTCCTAGTGTGTTTATACATTGACACATAGACTCTAATAACCTCATTAGGCCTAAATGCCAAGGCGACCACCCCAACTTTGGAGGTATTGAGTGAAATACTCAGAAATTATCAGTCGTTTATTCAACAACCAATAATAACCAAGTTAAAAAACACCTTGGGCTGATCGGATTGACAAATAAAGTCTAGGATACTGAATCTTTTACAGACATTATCATGCTAGATCATTTATTACAACTCCCCCAAGGGGGTATGAACATGTGATATAGTACACCAAGCACTTCCCAGAAGCACTTCTGAAGGTCTTCTGAAGTTCGAACAAGTTATCCTTGTCTAGTTCATTAGGATCACTTGATAAAAAACCACTAAGTACAACTTAGGTGGTAACATATGGCTCCAACTGCAGGATGTGTGCTCAATTTGTTCATAGGGAAAGGAGAGGATACGAGAACACGAGAATCTCTGGTTTGTACACCCTGTAAAAATATCTCAACTTGACAAGAAAACCTTAGTAGCACAAGCTTTATATAAAAACCAAATGAACCGTTAAGCTGATTTATTTAAACAAAATAAATCTAACTAACTAATGGAAGCAAAGTTTTATTATAGCTAAGTACAAAATGGAAATGCAGAAAGTAAATGCTCTTTTTCAAGGAGCTTATTTTCCTACTCTAAGCATGATATAAAAAGGGTTAAGTGTAATCAGAAATCCAATGTAACTACCTAAGTATTTTATTAACATAAAAAAAAATTCCTTGTCTTTGGTTACCAGCCAAAGTAAGGATACCTTATTCAGAAAATGCAAACCCGCGTGATGATCCGGAATGGGCGGGATGGATTGGATATCATAAAAATGTAATACTTCATCAAATTGCTTCCCAAACTGGTATGTGATTGCATAAGCTGCTTCTATCCATGACTGGATAGGGTTGATATATAAATCAGAGTGATGAGGCAGATTAACTACACCATCATACTGGTCATCAAGGCTTATCGAATGATAACTCATTGTATAAGCCCTAAGCGGTTCCAAATCATAAGTAAATTCCATATGTGAAGATGATAGCTGAGACTGATATTCCACTGACTGCATCACATCTGTATTTTCACAAAACTGCTTCTCAATGTCTTCATTATTGATACCTTTGTATGGATCTGAATGATATGACTTTGAATGATCATATAAGAGTTTTGAATGCTCCTCTTCCATACTAGGATTTTCCCAGGTCTCCAGATCCATGCTTCCCTCTGTGGAGGTAAAATAAATTGGACTTCCACAAATTTATAAATAGACACTCCCCTTGATGGATATAGAATAGATGGGATTCTTAATAATATATTCACAAAAATTCCAATAGTCATCACCGCCATCTATGTCAAATGTGATGGATTCTCCATTGTTGATATTACATTCTGATATCAAGTTATGTTTGTCTTCATTACTGATAGTGATATATGGCTTAGATTGATCATATGGATATACTGCATGCTCTTTTTCCATATCAAAATTTTCCAATGCCAAAAGGTCCATGTTCTCTCCTTTAGATGTGCCATAGACATGAGAATCAACAAAACCATCCAAAGTTTCTGGTTCATTATTTTCCTCGTAGATTGGATTTTCCATGAATGTCTAGGACTCCTCTTCAACATCTTTGTCAAACATAAGGAAGTCTTCATCACTTGTATCATGATCCAAGTTATAATTGTCCTCATTTTCATACTCACCTTCTTAAGAAAGATGGGAACAAGGCAGTAAACCTTCCAGGCTATCATCATTATATGGAGAACAAGAAGGAGTCCCATCATGCATGTTAGGGTTTTCATCATAAGTATTACAATAAGATTTTGCAATGGTTTCATCCTTAAGTAGATCTGGATTAAAAATGTGATCATCATCACTAAAATAATCATGAAAGCATTCCCACTCATCACTACTCTCTGTTGATGTTACATGAGGAGGGTCTTCAACGATTTTTTCAATTAATGGCTCTTCATGCACAGATTCAATGGGATCATAATGGATTTCTTAATATTGGTTGTTGTACACCATGTTGATACTAGATATCTTAGGGTACTTTGTATGAAACTCTTTCCAATGAAAGAAGTACCTCAAATTGGTATTAATGGATGATTTAGCATTGAATGATTCAATATCATTTCCATCATAATGCCACTGCTTCAAAAATATTTCGAAGAACTTTGCAAGGGAAGTAATATATTTCTCAGGAAAACACTCATGAAGCCAACACGAAGCATCCCCTTGCAAAGAATGAGCAAACATCGCTATCATATGATCCTCATGTTGAATGTTGTTTTGACTCATATGTGACGAAAAAATCATAACATGGAATCTGGTTGAGTGATCATTATCATCCCCACGAAAGCATGGAAGGGAAGTAAATGCCATTTCACTAGCGAGACAATTAGGAAAGCCAGGGATCCTAGAGAAATCAATGGGAGGACAATCATAGGAAGCTCGAGCAACAACTTCTATTCTTTTAATATCCATGTCAAGAATAAGTGATCATGGAGAATATCTGGAACTAAAAAATGGAGTTGAGCTTTAAATTTCACTGTTATGTGGGATCACCTACACACAATCAATCTCAAAAGGTTTTTTGAGAAACAAGGGTTTGATCCATTCAATGGAGTTGCCATGTGATAATAACAATATACATTTAATAACTCACAAAAAAATATTTTTGATTTTCTTTGTGAAAAACTGAAAAAGGTCAGTGGAGTCGCCAGATGAAAATTAAAGATCTACTCTAAGCATTCATCAAACAAAGCAAAAATAAAAAAGGAAGAAAACAAAAGTCATACTTAGGAATAAAAAGATTTATCCACAGCAACAGCGCCAAAAAGTGTTGCCACCTTTCACACACCTAGGTTATGTGGCAGAAATCTTCAAGCCACTCGGTGTGTTCTTGGGGGCAAGTCTCAAGTCAAGGTTGTCACTCTGTTCTTGACTCCTTCATTCAGGCTAACTCCTAACAAATCCAAGGGGGGTAGACCCTATTAAATTACTAATTCTAATTACTTAGTGTGATGGTGTTATATTAATTAGGAGTTTTGAAATTAACCAATGGAAACAAAAGATAACAAGATGCAAGATTTAAAGCATATAAGCACAGTAATGACACTCAATATATATATAATCAAAATAATTGATCAAAGTAAATCACCAGTGCCTTAAATGGAGTCAATAGAGAAAATAATGCACTTGCATGTGCTTGAAAAAATGTTTTGCAAATGTCTCTTGGTAGATTTTAAATTAATGTGGAATGTGAATGAATTTATTTAGGTGAAAAGGGGACACCAGATATACCCGAGGGGTACTTGGAGTATGTCAAAAAGTGAAATTTCACGGCTACCCATAAGGTGTTTGTTAGCTGGAACAGAGTCTTGGAGACTATTTTTCATCACACACCCATCAAGGTGTGACAGAGATCGACACCTCGAGGTCACTTTCCAGTTGTTCCCACTCCTTTGGGTATTTTGCCACTGTTTACAGTTTGTTCGAGGTGTTGGATTTTCTCCTGATGGTTTGTCAATCTGGGAGGTGAATACTAATTAATATAGTCACTCAAGTGATTTTGATGCATCTTGACTGATCGGACAAACCATAGCCAAGTACAGAGCATACACACTGGAGTCTTTGTTATTTTTAGTAAATTTTAAAAGAGGTGTTCTTATTAAAAAAAAACCCTCCAGGAACCTCTTTTGGTCCAAGTGGAACTCAATCAGGGAATCAAGGAGGGTTTTATTTTATTGTGATTATTAAAACAATTAATGAAAATGGAATCAGAGATACACAACACCAGTTTTCTAATTAGTCCTACCACACATCTCTTTCCCCTTGCGGGTCAATCGGGAAGTCGTGGGGTAAGTAGTATGATTAATTTTGAATTGAAAATATGGAATAATGAAAAATATTGTCAAAATATACAATCCTGCATGTCAATACTAAACTAGAACAAAAAAAGGGGAAAAATGCAAAAATGTGAAACGGACGCGGATCCCCCTAGGCGGGATGGTGAATAGGCTCAAAAGAGCCTATTCAAAAATATTTTTCTTTTTATTAGTAGAAATTAAAATATCAAAAAACTGAAATTAATACACCCGGTCCTTATATGGAATGAGACCAAAGGTTTACAAATTGCAAAAAATTGAAATTTTGGAAGACGGAGACCCCCTGGGGGGTGTCGAATGGTCCAAAAATGCTTTCCGGACAGCACCTACTCCTATTTTCTGTTACACCTACTAAAAACCAGAAATATTATCACAATTAAATATTCTCAAAATTACTTTGAATGTACTTTTGGATGAACAAATGTTTTACCCAAAAATTCTAAGTTAAAAATAGTTTTTAAAGAAGCAGAAAAGGAACCAAGGAAAGCAGGCTTTCCTTGGGATCTTGTCCTGATTTGGGGTCAGAAAATATGAAGCAATTAAATTTCTGAATACAAATTTTTATACTCTAAGGAAACAACCATGCATTCAACAAGCTTTAGATCTACTTTCATAGCCTTGAAAAATGACAATTTTTCCTAAAACTAGATCTAGAATGCTTGTAAATTTTATTTTAGGAATGAGATCTAGTTTATGAGATTTAAGGAAGCAAGATATATGTAAAATAAAATCTAAAATTGATAGATCTAAACAATTTTAAATCTGCAAACAAGTAACCAGACTGAGTTTAGAAAATTTTGAAGGAGGAAGAGGAAAAGAAGAGCATTTTTGTTGCAAGCCTTAAAGATCAACCGTGGAGCTTTCCGGTGGAATGTCGAGGGACTATGCCTTTGAATGGTTTTGGAGAGAGTGAATAAGCAAAATATATCAGCATCCTCTCCAATCTAGGAACCTACAATTGAATCCAAATACTTGCCAAAATACTTGTGAGATCTGGTTAATACATACATAGAGATTTCAGAATAACATGCATATAAACTTATAAAAGATGCTAAATCTAGATATCTAAACATGCATCAAAAAGGAAAGAGATGGCCAATAAACTTATTAACAAAATCCTTTGCTATCAAGATCATAATAAACTTATTGTCAATCTTAGCAATGAATCCACAAACAATCAGCAAATTATGAATATAGATACAGGTTACCTCAGTGAAACATGGTAATGCTCATCCAAACATACAATGACATGACACCATCTTGAATCCAAAGCTTCACTTTATTCAAATAGAAAAATATATTACATAGTATTACAACAGCAATGGCTCCTCAATCCAAATCTAACTAGCTTGGAAGAGGCAGCCTGAGCTTTATTTATACACAATATTCGAACCCCAGCCCAGAGGAGGTGGAAATACCAAGGAGATAGACCACTATAGCTAAAGGAGATTCCATCAATGCTTGATATGAAGATGAATTGAGCTTCTACTGAGTCTAAATGTTAATCGGGGGGCTGATTGAGTTGACACATCGACCTATTGAGTGAATCATCAACCATAGAGCTCCCAGAAGAGCCCACACATGTGGAGGAGAGAAAGAGGCCACAATTCCCCATAAAGGAAGATGAATTTCAACTCTGGATCCACCCATATCACCTCCTTCAGTCAAGGATTTATCAGATCCAGTCAATCTGGTGCCGATAAGACTGATTTCAATCAAATCGTTTGAGAATACATTGATCTAGGATTTTGGATTTTCTCCATTATTCATTAATTTATTAATTAAAATAATCAATAACTGATTTTTTGGGGATTTCTAACCTGAGTGACGGAAAATCACTCAAAACTAGGAAATAGTGGGTCTATAGGTTTACTGGGTGCACTTAGCTTGAAAACAAGCACCTACATGACTCAATCTGACTTTCAAGACCACTTTTATTACAAAACCAAATTTTCCAATTAAACTATTAAAAATAGCATAAGTTTTGGAAAAAATAAATTTTAATAAAAAACACTGAAAAAATGAAAAAAAAAAAAAAAAATTAATAAAAATTAAAAACCTAGTGGGACTTAGACATGTTCATATGAGTCGAAATAAATGCCTAGCATGTTTATACATTGACACATAGACTCTAATAACCTCATTAGGCCTAAATTCCAAGATGGCCACCCCAACTTTGGAGGTATTGAGTGAAAAACTCAGAAATTATCAGTTGTTTATTCAACAGCCAATAATAGCTGAGGTAAAAAAACACCCTAGGATGATCGGATTGACAAATAAATTCTAAGAGACCAAGTCTTTTACAGACACTATCATGCTAGATCATTTATTACAACTCCCCCAAGGGGGTATGAACATGTGATATAGTACACCAAGCACTTCCCAGAAGCACTTCTGAAGGACTTTTGAAGTCCGAACAAGTTATCCTTGTCCGGTTCACCAGGATCACTTGATAAAAAACCACTAAGTACAACTTAGGTGGTAATAGGAAGAACATAAATCAGAATATGACTTTGAGAAAACAGTTGAAGAATGTAAAGATCCAGAATGTAGAGACCATACAGTCACACTTTATGAGGGTCTCTCAATTCAAAGAACAAATTTTAGCAGACTCTTGGAAGAAGAAGCTTGACTCATAATAAGAGAAGAGAAGATGGGAGCAACTGAAGATCAAGCTCTCACCATCCAAAGAAGATCCCTCAAGCGATGAGGAATACAAAGGACTCAATTCTTGAAGAGCCCCTTATCCATCTTGAGAATTTGGATAAGAAATGATGCTGTTATGAATGAAGAAGATGATGAAGCTAAAATAAGGAGTATACCCACAAAAGAAATAAAGATAAGTATTCAATTGTCATTTTATGATACTATTTTTGTTATCCATTTGTTTATATTCATTTGATGTATTATGCATGATAGAATGTTTGCATTAATGACAGTATACTACTAATATGCATGTGATGGGTAAGTATCTCATGGTGCTATAGAAATATCCATTGCTACTTATCTAGAATGAAATCTCTTTGCTGACATATTGGATTAGTGCACAATCTCAATGTTGTCCTAGTGGAGATGGAAGGCATCTAGAAAAGTTTTCATGAGATATGAATGGATGTTGTATTGGCTAAAGTAGTTGCATGATCCTATATTTATGCATATGAATTTTCCATTATGAATATTCCTTATGAAATGTTTCTGACCATACAAATGCATTTGACTTGTAGGAAATATCGCATACATAATCGTCTACAAGAAAAGAAGGATGAGACTTGTTCTGAAGAACAAGTGACAACAATTCAATATAAAGAATAATATGATGAATGCAATGACATCATTGATGCAGAACCTTCCAGCTATGAATAAGTCACCAAGAATAAAGGAAAGACTAGTTCAAGAAGAATGATGTCTAGGATGCAGTATCAATATGTGAAGGAAAGTTCATAGTTCCATCATGCAATAGATGGAAACATCGTGGGATACAAGGCAAGATTCGTAGGACAAGGCTTCTCACGAAAAGAGTGCATAGAGTACGAAAGACAGAGGGAGTATGATGCTTCACTTCAGAGGGAGTGACTACAGAATATCTTGAGGTTTGACATAGCTTACTGGTGACTCTAGTATTTACTGAGAGTAAAGAGGACTCCAACCTTTTCCTCAAGGTTTAAGGTGGAAGAACAATGATGCTCCTGTTATATGTCAATGACTTGTTCTTGACAGAAGTTGCAAGAAGGAGACTTGTTGCCAAGTTCAAGATGAAGGACTTGGATATGATGCACTACTTTCTAGGAATGGAGGTGTGGCAGAATCTCCCTGGGACAAGGGAAGTATGCAGTAGAGATCCTGAAGAGGTTTAGGATGATGGACTGCAAGGCCATGAACACACCTATGGCATCGAAATTGAAGCTATTGAGTGTTGCTTCATCAGATTCAGTTGATGCCAAGATGTATCGTCAGATGATTGGGTCTTTGATGTACCTGATGAATACAAGACCATATATTTTCTTTTCTATGAACACCTTGAGCCAATTCCTGACAGATCTGAGACATGTTCACTTGATTGCTGCAAAGCATATTCTGAGGTACCTGAAGGGTACAGTTGATTATGGGCTCAAGTATGAGGTGAATCAAAATATTAACCTAGAAGGTTATGTTGATTTATATTGGGCAGGCAGTTCCATCAATAGGAAGAGCACTTCAGAGTGTTGCTTCAGTATGGGATCAGGTGTGATCTCTTGTTTTAGCAGGAAGCAATCCTGTGTGGAAATGAGTACAACTAAAGCAAAGTATGTCGTAGCTTGTTTAGATAGTTGTGAGGCAGTAAGGCTGAGGAAGCTACTGTCTAATTTATTTGATCTCTAGTTAGATGCTACTTGTATATGTTGTGACAACCAGAGTTGTGTGAAGTTTTCAGAAAACTCGGTGTTCCATGACAAGTCGAAGCATATCGAGATCAGGGATATGGTGCAAAGAGGAGCAGTGAATATCCATTATGTTGTGATGGATGAACATATAGCTGATGTGTTGATGAAGCCATTGGCCAGAGTGAAGTTTGAGTACTTCAAGGAGAAGCTTGGTGTTCTCCATATCGAAGTTCCCTCCAAGGGGAAGTGATGAGCCCGTGAGACATTCTGACATGGTAAGAGGATTAGGTTCCTTCCATGGTCAGATGTAAGGGCTGATGATCCATTCTGTCACGGTGAGAGGATTGGTTCCATCCATGTTAGATATGAGTGCTGACCCATTCTGATATAAATTTAGGTCTGATTCCTACATGATTAGATATAAGGGATGTTACCATTCTCTGAATGGAGATACCTGGTCATTTACTAGGAATACTTAGTCTAGGACTGAGGGCCATTATGATATGACTATGGGATGTAGTCTCACATGATTAGATATAAGTGTAGGTTCATTCTGATGTGATTGAGGGATATGTTCCAACTTGATCAAATATAAGGGTTTTTTCCATTCTCTGACTGGAGGCACCTATTCAGTTACCAGGAACCCTTAGTCTGGGACTAAGAGCCTTTTTGACGATTCAAGGTCAGATGTAAGGGCTATGCCATTCTGGCATGGTGAGAAGATTAAGTTCCTTCCATGGTCAGATGGAAGGGTTGTGCCATTCTGACATGGTGAGAGGATTAAGTTCCTTCCATGGTAAGATGTAAGGGCTACGCCATTCTGACATGGTGAGAGCATTAAGTTCCTTCCATGGTAATATGTAAGGTTTGGGCCATTCTGACATGGTGAGAGGATTAAGTTCCTTCCATGGTTATCTATGAGGGTTGGGCCATTCTGAGATGATGGTGGATGTTTTCCTCTCATGGTCAAATGTGGGTGCTAGGCTTGCCTCTTTGATGAGTCAAGGTCAGATGTAAGTGCAGGGTAGGCCATTCTGACTTAGGGTTAGATATAAGCACTGAAGAAGACCTACATCGAGGCTAGGCCTACAACCAGCATGAAAAAGGGTTGGCTCTATAGAAATTCCTGTGACAAGAAGAATCATGACATAGCACCTAGTGATGATCTAGATCTAGTGATCATGATCCAACAGTGATGATCCAGATCCAATAATGTTGATCTAGTAGAGATGATCCATATTGAGTGATGATGATCCAACAGTGATGATACAGATCGAGTGATGATCTAGATCCAGTGATGATGATTCAGATCAAGTGATGATCCAGATCGAGAGGAAGATGACTTGAAGATGAAGATGATCTAAAGATGAAGATGACTTGAAGATGACGAAAACTCGATGATGATCTAGATGATACAGAGAAGAATACTTGTGCATATAAATTGTGTCGAGAGAATACCTTCCTAGTTAAGAGGGAGTATTGATGTAATTGTAACTTCAGAATGTATTCACTTATGTATTGTACCCCGATGTTTATTTGAGTAAGTGTCTCTAATGTATTTGAGTCATGCCATGCCCCGATGTTCCTATCAGGAGATTCAATAATGTAAACAAGTCATGTCAAGTCATTATGGGTAACCCTCCTATTGTTCAAGGGTTAAAGTCCCCATAGTTGTGGGGCCTTAGGATTATTACACTATCATAGAGAAGTTGACCCTAGATGAGTTATTGTAAGTCAGGGAAATAGTCCCCACCATTGTGTTAAGTATAACCCTCGTTGGTCGGAGGGGCAAATTCCTCACAAGTTGTGGGGCACTAGGGTTATTAGACTCTCCTAGAGATGTCGACTCTAGTAAGTAATTGTTAAGTGAGGCCAACATGTTGGATTGGACATCAAGTGAACAAAATAATATAAATAGAGAGTGATCCTATCTATTTATCACACACACACTCACTCATTAGGGCTCATGAGCGAGAGAGAAGTTGCTGGGACAAGAGAGAGACTAATGCTGTCGGGAGATCATCTTTATGTTTGTGGGTTTTTCTCCTTTATGGTTTTCCCAAGGAAAATTATTTGTGTCTCTTTTCTCTTGTGTTTATTGTTGTGCATGTTATTCTCTCAATTAAATATCCTAAGATCATAATGCTATCTTGAATGATAAAAATCTAACACTACTACCCCCAAGGAAAATCTAACATCGACCTGTTGAGTGAATCATCAACCATAGAGCTCCCAGAAGAGCCCACACATGTGGAGGAGAGAAAGAGGCCATAATTCCCCATAAAGGAAGATGAATTTCAACTCTAGATCCACCCAGATCACCTCCTTTAGTCAAGGATTTATCAGATCCAGTCAATCTGGTGCCGATAAGACTGATTTCAATCAAATCGTTTGAGAATACATTGATCTAGGATTTTGTATTTTCTCCATTATTCATTACTTTATTAATTAAAATAATCAATAACTGATTTTTTGGGGATTTCTGACCTGAGCGACGGAAAATCACTCAAAACTAGGAAATAATGGGTCTATAGGTTTACTGGATGCACTTAGCTTGAAAGCAAGCACCTACATGACTCAATCTGACTTTCAAGCCCACTTTTATTACAAAACCAAATTTTCCAATTAAACTATTAAAAATAGCATAAGTTTTGGAAAAAATAAATTTTAATAAAAAACACTGAAAAAATGAAAAAATAAAAAAAATTAATAAAAATTAAAAACCTAGTGGGACTTAGACATGTTCATATGACTCGAAAATAATGCCTAGCATGTTTATACATTGACACATAGACTCTAATAACCTCATTATGCCTAAATTCCAAGATGACCACCCCAACTTTGGAGGTATTGAGTGAAAAACTCAGAAATTATCAGTTGTTTATTCAACAGCCAATAACAGCTGAGGTAAAATAAACACCCTAGGATGATCGGATTGACAAATAAAGTCTAAGAGACCAAGTCTTTTACAGACACTATCATGCTAGATAATTTATTGCAACTCCCCCAAGGGGGTATGAACATGTGATATAGTACACCAAGCACTTCCCAGAAGCACTTCTAAAGGACTTCTGAAGTCCGAACAAGTTATCCTTGTCCGGTTCACCAGGATCACTTGATAAAAAACCACTAAGTACAACTTAGGTGGTAATAGGAAGAACATAAATCAGAATATGAATTTGAGAAAACAGTTGAAGAATGTAAAGATCCAGAATGTAGAGACCATATAGTCATACTTTATGAGGGTCTCTCAATTCAAAGAACAAATTTTAGCAGACTCTTGGAAGAAGAAGCTTGACTCATAATAAGAGAAGAGAAGATGGGAGCAACTGAAGATCAAGCTCTCACCATCCAAAGAAGATCCCTCAAGCGATGAGGAATACAAAGGACTCAATTCTTGAAGAGCCCCTTATCCATCTTGAGAATTTGGATAAGAAATGATGATGTTATGAATGAAGAAGATGATGAAGCTAAAATAAGGAGTATACCCACAAAACAAATAAAGATAAGTATTCAATTGTCATTTTATGATACTGTTTTTGTTATGCATTTGTTTATATTCATTTGATGTATTATGCATGATAGAATGTTTGCATTAATGACAGTATACTACTAATATGCATGTGATGGGTAAGTAGCTCATGGTGCTATAGAAATCTCCATTGCTACTTATCTAGAATGAAATCTCTTTGCTGACATATTGGATTAGTGCACAATCTCAATGTTGTCCTAGTGGAGATGGAAGGCATCTAGAAAAGTTTTCATGAGATATGAATGGATGTTGTATTGGCTAAAGTAGTTGCATGATCATATATTTATGCATATGAATTTTACATTATGAATATTCCTTATGAAATGTTTCTAACCATACAAATGCATTTGACTTGTAGGAAATATCGCATACATAATCATCTACAAGAAAAGAAGGATGAGACTTGTTCTGAAGAACAAGTGACAACAGTTCAATATAAAGAATAATATGATGAATGCAATGACATCATTGATGCAGAACCTTCCAGCTATGAATAAGTCACCAAGAATAAAGGAAAGACTAGTTCAAGAAGAATGATGTCTAGGATGCAGTATCAATATGTGAAGGAAAGTTCATAGTTCCATCATGCAATAGATGGAAACATCGTGGGATACAAGGCAAGATTCGTAGGACAAGGCTTCTCACGAAAAGAGTGCATAGAGTACGAAAGACAGAGGGAGTATGATGCTTCACTTCAGAGGGAGTCACTACAGAAGATCTTGTGGTTTGACATAGCTTACTGGTGACTCTAGGATTTACTGAGAGTAAAGAGGATTCCAACCTTTTCCTCAAGGTTTAAGGTGGAAGACCAATGATGCTCCTGTTATATGTCGATGACTTGTTCTTTATAGAAGTTGCAAGAAGGAGACTTGTTGCAAGTTCAAGATGAAGGACTTGGATATGATGCACTACTTTCTAGGAATGGAGGTGTGGTAGAATCTCCCTGGGACAAGGGAAGTATGCAGTAGAGATACTGAAGAGGTTTAGGATGATGGACTGCAAGGCCATGAACACACCTATGGCATCGAACTTGAAGCTATTGAGTGTTGCTTCATCAGATTCAGTTGATGCCAAGATGTATCGTCAGATGATTGGGTCTTTGATGTACCTGATGAATACAAGACCATATATTTGCTTTTCTATGAACACCTTGAGCCAATTCCTGACAGGTCTGAGACATGTTCACTTGATTGCTGCAAAGCATATTCTAAGGTACCTGAAGGGTACAGTTGATTATGGGCTCAAGTATGAGGTGAATCAAAATATTAACCTAGAAGGTTATGTTGATTTATATTGGGCAGGTAGTTCCATCAATAGGAAGAGCACTTCAGAGTGTTGCTTCAGTATGGGATCAGGTGTGATCTCTTGTTTTAGCAGGAAGCAATCCTGTGTGGAACTGAGTACAACTGAAGCAAAGTATGTCGTAGCTTGTTTAGATAGTTGTGAGGCAGTAAGGCTGAGGAAGCTACTGTCTAATTTATTTGATCTCTAGTTAGATGCTACTTGTATATGTTGTGACAACTAGAGTTGTGTGAAGTTTTCAGAAAACTCGGTGTTCCATGACAAGTCGAAGCATATCGAGATCAGGGATATGGTGCAAAGAGGAGCAGTGAATCTCCATTATGTTGTGATGGATGAACATATAGCTGATGTGTTGATGAAGCCATTGGCCAGAGTGAAGTTTGAGTACTTCAAGGAGAAGCTTGGTGTTCTCCATATCGAAGTTCCCTCCAAGGGGAAGTGATGAGCCCGTGAGACATTCTGACATGGTAAGAGGATTAGGTTCCTTCCATGGTCAGATGTAAGGGCTGATGATCCATTCTATCATGGTGAGAGGATTGGTTCCATCCATGTTAGATATGAGTGCTGACCCATTCTGATATAAATTTAGGACTGGTTCCTACATGATTAGATATAAGGGATGTTACCATTCTCTGAATGGAGATACCTGGTCATTTACTAGGAATACTCAGTCTAGGACTAAGGGCCATTATGATATGACTATGGGATGTAGTCTCACATGATCAGATATAAGTGTAGGTCCATTCTGATGTGATTGAGGGATATGTTCCAACTTGATCAAATATAAGGGTTGTTTCCATTCTCTGAATGGAGGCACCTATTCAGTTACCAGGAACCCTTAGTCTGGGACTAGGAGCCTTTTTGACGATTCAAGGTCAGATGTAAGGGCTATTCCATTCTGCCATGGTGAGAAGATTAAGTTCCTTCCATGGTCAGATGGAAGGGTTGTGCCATTCTGACATGGTGAGAGGATTAAGTTCCTTCCATGGTAAGATGTAAGGGCTAGGCCATTCTGACATGGTGAGAGGATTAAGTTCCTTCCATGGTCATATGTAAGGGTTGGGCCATTCTGACATGGTGAGAGGATTAAGTTCCTTCCATGGTTATCTATGAGGGCTGGGCCATTCTGACATGATGGTGGATGTTTTCCTCTCATGGTCAAATGTGGGTGCTAGGCTTGCCTCTTTGATGAGTCAAGGTTAGATGTAAGTGCAGGGTAGGCCATTCTGACTTAGCGTTAGATATAAGCACTGAAGAAGA
This sequence comes from Pseudotsuga menziesii, assembly GCA_001517045.1. Lineage (NCBI taxonomy): Eukaryota > Viridiplantae > Streptophyta > Pinopsida > Pinales > Pinaceae > Pseudotsuga > Pseudotsuga menziesii. The sequence continues at coordinate 73,806 of LPNX010839654.1, forward strand.
CCTACATCGAGGCTAGGCCTACAACCAGCATGAAAAAGGGCTGGCTCTATAGAAATTCCTGTGACAAGAAGAATCATGACATAGCACCTAGTGATGATCTAGATCTAGTGATCATGATCCAACAGTGATGATCCAGATCCAATAATGTTGATCTAGTAGAGATGATCCATATTGAGTGATGATGATCCAACAGTGATGATACAGATCGAGTGATGATCTAGATCCAGTGATGATGATTCAGATCAAGTGATGATCCAGATCGAGAGGAAGATGACTTGAAGATGAAGATGATCTAAAGATGAAGATGACTTGAAGATGACGAAAACTCGATGATGATCTAGATGATACAGAGAAGAATACTTGTGCATATAAATTGTGTCGAGAGAATACCTTCCTAGTTAAGAGGGAGTATTGATGTAATTGTAACTTCAGAATGTATTCACTTATGTATTGTACCCCGATGTTTATTTGAGTAAGTGTCTCTAATGTATTTGAGTCATGCCATGCCCCGATGTTCCTATCGGGAGATTCAATAATGTAAACAAGTCATGTCAAGTCATTATGGGTAACCCTCCTATTGTTCAAGGGTTAAAGTCCCCACAGTTGTGGGGCCCTAGGATTATTACACTATCATAGAGAAGTTGACCCTAGATGAGTTATTGTAAGTCAGGGAAATAGTCCCCACCATTGTGTTAAGTATAACCCTTGTTGGTCGGAGGGGCAAAGTCCTCAAAAGTTGTGGGGCACTAGGGTTATTAGACTCTCCTAGAGATGTCGACTCTAGTAAGTAATTGTTAAGTGAGGCCAACATGTTGGATTGGAAATCAAGTGAACAAAATAATATAAATAGAGAGTGATCCTATCTATTTATCACACACACACTCACTCATTAGGGCTCATGAGCGAGAGAGAAGTTACTGGGACAAGAGAGAGACTAATGCTGTCGGGAGATCATCTTTATGTTTGTGGGTTTTTCTCCTTTATGGTTTTCCCAAGGAAAATTCTTTGTGTCTCTTTTCTCTTGTGTTTATTGTTGTGCATGTTATTCTCTCAATTAAATATCCTAAGATCATAATGCTATCTTGAATGATAAAAATCTAACACTACTACCCCCAAGGAAAAGGCTAAGTTGAAGCAGTCAACAAAATCATTAAAACAATGCTCCAAAGGATGGTGGGAAACCATAAAACCAACTAGAATCACATGCTATTCTTCTCCTTATGGGATTATCGCACATCCACAAAAACTGCAACTAGTTTCACTCCTTTCTACCTAGTACATGGTGTTGAATCAGTACTCCCTATAGAGTGCCAAATCCCATCCCTCTACCTCGTGGTAGAACTCCTCCCTAATAATTTTACTTTAGAAGAATGACTCCTCCAACTCAAGAAAACCATATAATATCATCAAGATTCCCTCCAATCCATTGAAGTAGTGAAAACACAGTCAAAGGCCCACTATGACTCCCATGTCCACCCTCGCACCTTCAGTGAAGGCGATATCATTCTAGTCTACGACCAACCCAACAATAAGTTGGGAAAATGCAAGTTCAAGTCAATGCAGTATGTCCCATATGAAATCCATTGTTTCCTTGAAAAAGGGGCATACACCCTTATTGACTCTGGTGGAAAACTCTTGGAGAACCCCTGCAACGGGCTCTACCTCAAGAGATTTTATGCTTAACATCGCCAATGAGTCGCTTCATTTTATTTTCTTATTTTTCAATTCTTTTAGCACAAGTAATGGGAAGCACCATTAGCTGCTAATCCAAAGTCACCTGAAACTATTTCGAGACACCTCTCACACCTCTGGGCTCAAATTTCCATTTCGTTATGAGACCATCATCTCATGTTTAACAAACAAATTTCGGGACCGCTCCTAGAAAGTCACCTCAATTTATGAGCCACATCATGGTGATGCAAGTGTCTATGAACCTGTACTTGCATCACACTTTCCTACCACTACTCATGCAGGTTCTCGGGCCATTGCCCGTAAGGCACATCATTTTCATTTTTAACACATAGCTGTCTACTCCATCCACAACACCTTATGTGGACCCCCATACCATCGTCTGAAAGAAGGATCATTTCCTTCGCATGTATTTGGCATATAAATGCCTTTGGAATTGCACTCACATTATATGTAGTCAATTCCATCCACCACAATTCACACATGACTCTCGTGACTTTTGTATGAGAGATACCTCGGTTTGCATGCCTCTGTCGCACCAACTCGCGTGCTTCTGTCACGATATATCCCGTGCATGTATTGGTATGTTTAAGAGGCACATGCTCCATCCATAGATGACCTTTGGAACACTGTCCACTGTCCCGACATAGGGGCACCACCTGTGCCACTGCAATCGGTTGACCATACTAGAGTTCCTTTTAAGCTCTTTTCTGACTCCTAAAAGAATGAAAATATTGTCGAGCGTAGTTGCTTCCTTTCCCGCTCATTAAAGTATAGGAAAGGGTGTCTACATCATCTCATTTATCTCCTTTTATGGACTATGTATACCATCAAATGAAAAGTACCACCTTGGCACATTCAAGCTAAGATCGTTCCCCTGTGCATATGTTTAAGCTTTCTCGGGTAGAGGGGCCAAAATTTACGAAAAAATCTCACCATGGGTTGTCTTTAAGCTCTTTTCTAACCTTATCATCAAGAAAATATTACTGAGCAAACTTGGTTTCATTCATGCTTGCAAAAGTATCTAAATGACCATCCATTCAATATAGGTTTAACCTTTTTCGGACTGACTGGACTACCAATGGTAAAGAAGTCTCTCATCCCCTATAGGATGGGAAAGCTCTGCTATTTATACTTTTATCCTTTTTGAGGCACAGGAGACTACCAATGAAAAATATCCCCCACTGGAGTCTTCTTCGTGCTTTCAGACTCTCTAAAATTGAAAGCACCATCGAGCATTTACTTTCTTAGGCTTGCCAAAAATCCACAAGATCGTACCACAATGGTGTCTCTAGACACCACCCCACATAAAATAGTTTGGAAGAATTCCCACTTTGGGTTTCCTTTGTTCAGAGTACTCTACAATGTTTCTTCCTTGGATTCCATCAATATCAAAAGTGTCTACCTCCCCCAATTATATCCCATCTGTAGTGACATTCCTGGTATTACATCTATGATCCCATTCCCATGAGTTAGTTTCATTTTCTTCCGGGTCCGCCCTGCCATCATACTTTGAACAAAGGAAGTTTGAGTCTACTACACTCCCTCTTCCCCTTTTCAAATATTCCCCTCCCCCCCCCATTCAGTGGGTCAATCCTCAGATTATCTCACATCTTTTGGTTATCTCCCTCACGCTTTTGGTCAAGGAAACACCATTTCCTTGACTAGGGGCAGGTCTCCCTCTGTCAACAACAACACACATCTTCCAGAGGATAGACCTAGAGATCCCTGTATCTTGGTTTCATTAACCTCATTGATGAGTTCCTTGGACCACTTGAGAAGAGTCCTTAGTGCCTCTCAAGATGGTTGTTTCTCACGTGCTCAACTCCAACTACATCATCACACCATTGAGATTCGTACAGTGTATTGGTCCATGCATTATTTGGTTGAAGACCCCGAATGTCACCTAACTCTAGCACATTGATGAGTCTATTCGAGGGACCTAAATAGGGTTATGTCCCTTATGATTTCTGGGTTGCGTTGGAGATAGTGTTCAGAAGCCCCAACAGTGCTTCTATATAGATTTATGATGGCAATGCCCGCCTCGTCCATATACATGTCACACATTTTTTGTATCTCACCCATTGATGGGAACCATATTAATACAAAAACCAAAAGCCACCATGCCCCAGCCTAGGAAGCACCACCTCTTCACAGAAAATTCTATGATGTACATCGGCCATACGATGAGATCCTACCCTCACACATCAGGGGGCAATTTGTTAACCCAAAAAATATGTCCCTCATCTCTACATGGCCTACACCACCCAAGGACACCCATGCACGACCCTCATTTGACCCCCACACCCTCAAGAAGGCTTAAAAACATGAAAAAGGGATTAAAACCCTGAAAACGAGCCTAAATAGCTCTCATAGGGGCTAAAGCCTCCAAAAAGGGGCTAAAACCCCTCAAAGGAGCATAAAACCCTAAACAGAGCTAAATATTGAGCAAAAGGGGCTAAATCCCTGACCAAGGGCTTAGAACCCTAAAAAAGCTATAAATAGAGGGGTGGGGGTCACTCTTAAAACATTCTTCCCTTGCATACTATTATGTTTCCCGAGTGGATGCCTTGATACCATTTTCCTCTCAATCCATCCACACTCCCTCTCATCCATCTTCCCTTTGAGCCATAGCTCCCCCATTGCCAAGAGAAAGGTGCTTCTCCAAGCTAGGGCATGGTGGCCTATTTCCACCAAGAGGTATAAGCTTTGTTTAATGTCATTTTTATTTCTAGTTTTTCTAACTTAATTTTTTTGCAGGTTTATTCTATGTTCTAATATGTTGTATGCAAGTTTCTGGAGTCTAACCTTGTGTGCAGGGTTTCCATTTCTTTATTTTATGTTCTCTTTGCTTTAGTTTTGCTTCATTTTTCTTGCATTACCATCAGGAACCCTACCCTTCCGTCCTATAGACAGAAGGTAGCCATTCTTGCCCTATAGTAAGGGAGAAATCCCTGCTACACTCCACCTGGGCCTCCACCACTTCAATCCTCCATCTCAATAGCAAGCTTACAAGGAAATGGCAATCTTGGGAAGAGAAACAATGTGTGCTCCAAATGGATAAAGGGATGTAAACTCAAGCATAAACAAGTGAGGCAACAATGAACTATAGTTTCCTTGCTCTCCAAAATTATGCTCCTTGAATGCATCCAAGAGGCTCAATATATAGCCCTACAATGGACAATGGAGGGTAAATTCAGAGCGTTTCCATGCATATGGAAGGCCAAGATTCAATTTATTCGAGAGTTTGTGAGGAAAAATCCAAATTTTTTTGTATTTATGCACATTTCTTGATGTACACGAGTATTGTCTTAAAAGCTGCATGTACACGTGGGTATTAGCTTAAAAGTCGCGTATACAAATAAACATGTGTTTTTAAGGAATTTTCTTGGATCATCAAAGTATAACTTGAGAAAGGGGGGTCCAAGAAGTCTGCAGAGGGAAATGGAAGGCCATAAAAGTGTGCTCTACCAAGTGTGGTAAAATCATCTATAATAAATTCCCCCTAATGTTTGAGGTCAAAATACATTATATCTATCCCAGAATTGGAGTAATGAAGAACCAGGTGGAAGAACTAGCCACTCATCAGTACAATACAATGATAAATCTCAACACATGACTGCAAATATACATGTAGCAGTCTCGAATACATAGGAGTACAATGGCCATGAATAGGAATGATATACAAATTTCATGTGTGGTCATTGCCACATACAATATATAGTGAACAAGATCTCCATAATGGATGAAGATATCTATTAATATCCTGGAATCTAGTCATGAGAGATGACATCTCATCAATGCTAGCACGATCAAGGAGGTAGCATATGTGGAATGCCACCAATCTCAGAGGTCTTCTACACAAACTACTATGAGTACATGTCACATAGCGTGAATAAAGGTGTTGAGGTCAAACATGATGACTCCCATCATTTGATTACTAGTCATTGATGTATATCGTTAACAGACGTGAAATATCCCATCGATAATGATCATGGGAATCAAGGTACAAAGTGAAATATAAAAAGTGTGAATAAATGTGTTGAGGTCGAACACTTGAAGGAATCCATCGATCAGGGGACATTGATGTATTCTAAAAACTGTCGATGGCGAGAGAACCTACCACTGATGACTGCAAGTCTCAAGGAACTCAATGGACGCTAGAATCCTATTCCAGAATAAATGATCTGAAGCCTACGGAATGGAATCCACTAGAAGGAGGGAATTAAGGCATCCCCCATTAACCAACACGAGGTACTCAGCAACGCTGGATAATTTGGAAGAACTCAGATGAACATGATGTGCATGAACTAGAAACTGTATCGAGAATGATCGACATGCAAAGACAAGATAATTGAGGAATGGTCGACCGAGGCTAAACTTCCTTCGAATAAGAGCATAAGGAAAATGGTGAGTGAAAAATAGGCAGCATAGACTCGACATGCAAATTGGGACATCTCTGTGACATAGGAGGAATCGACAGAGGCTCCATAGTGACTGAAATCATAACCAGTCGGTGGAGAAAACTGAAAGTAATGTTTATAGCTCCTAAATTCATACTAATAAACCAACCAATGGATATGATATACAATGTTCTATTCAAAGGATACACGACTCGACAACTGCCAAAAGTAATATCATTTCCCATCAAAATTTAATTTTTTTTAATTTTTTGGACTTTTTCAGATTAGGAATATTGAAAAGAATAAAATATCTTATAGTACACATCTAGGAGGAGACGAGTGTCGTGAGAAAGAAAACTAGTTCCAAGCAGTGGAGCATACCTATGCTCAATGCAAGGAAGCATATGCAGGATAAGGGCACTCGGGCGAAGGTCTCTTCCCAGTAAGGGATGATCAAGCTGCAAAGGATATATAAAAGGCTCTAATTGTCTAGTATTGAGATGATCTTGTGCTATATGGATTATAAATATGAAGCGGGGAGCCAAAATAAAAATTAATAAGGCAAGCAAAACGTATGAGATGCAATTACAACTTGATGTAAAAGGGAGGCCCTATGGGATATGGTCAACATAAAGTTCAAGAGGGATATGAAGCTCTTGCTCAAGGACATGAAAGGACTATAAGGGACTCCCAAACCTAGTGGATAAATATCAGCATGGGTACCAAACTGTAAAGTAGGATCTAAATAGGGAACCCATGAATAGGAAGGCTCTACCACTTACATAATTCTACTTCTAATAACAATGTGAAGGTTATGTGACATTACGAAGTGGGTTCGTATCTATAGTCAAGGTGACATGGTAATAAGATGATGTATGATGCAAGAGGATGTGTGGTCGTAACCTATATGCCAGTTTGAAATTATACATGTAATGGATACAAACAGGTTAAAGCCTCGAAGAGTGTGTACAAAAAAATGACCCTGCATGACGACAATATTAGTCCAAAACAGTTGGAAATTTCGAGTAAAGAGTACAAACTATAGGACATAGGGAGGATTGATCATGGAAACTATATTCAAAGGAAACAATGCAATGTGCAATGGGACATAGGAAGGAATTCAAGGTGGAGACCCAACGTTCACGTATCCACTACCACCCCCATGAGAATGAACACTGGTGTTAAGACCAGGTGAAGGGAGTGAAAATCCTCCATAAATGGATTAGAGAGAGAAATATGACCAATCTTGAATCTATGAACAAGGTAAGGGGCTGTGGTGCCCCCCAGTCCAACACCAGGGTCCACACTAGGACCTAGAGCAGGTGACAGGATACTAGTGGTGATATCAGGCTTGCCAAACCTAAAAGGACCCAAAATCAAGAGAAGATAAATATACTTAAGTAACCATGATCCCTAAAGCCAACTATCACACAAAGAGCACACTCCTAATAAAATATAATCCAAAATGCAAGCAAGCCAAGGGGAGGATAAATGAGCTCGCAAATGTAACAGGTATGTCTCACCCAGGAGAGGCCCGAGACTTGCATACACTACAAGTGGAGGTGTGTAATGCATAAAGTGAATGTGCCTTCCAACCCCTACCTAGCCAGTACACTCATAAAATAACCTCTGCAAGTAACTCTTGCGTTACCTAGGTAAGGTAACTGAGGCCACCCCAATATAACCAATGTTCAGGTGGACAATCATAGGTGGGTACTGTACAAAAAGGGGCAAGGGGTTATCCCCACCATAAAAATGTATGTTTCCTTGTTCTTAAATCCTTTTTACAAGGAGCCTCCCAAGAACACTAATTATACCAAGGATTTCACTCTCTCACCTAGATAGACACCTACTTGTTTTTTTTAGTAGTCTTGGAGAAATTTACTCACAAAAACATATTCCAAGACTCTAAAACCTAAGCTTGTTGATGCACCCTATCAAAGAAAAATGTGTAATTCATTTTAAATTAATCCTTGATTTTAGGGGTTGTGATTACTTAAAGGAAATGATTGTGCAACCAATGATTTTATGAATCAGTAGAGAAAGTAAATATGCACACCTAAAAAACAATGCCAAGTGCAAGTTTGTATTTAAATATGAAGAGAGGGGTATGCCACTACATGAAATGCACAAAAATTCATTCCTTTCCAAATGTAAATGCAATCCTTCCTATATGAAAACCTAAACACAACTCTCATCCAAGAAATCCAGTGCAAGTACCTCCTTAAATCCATATGTGAGATGCAAATCAGAATGCAATAATTATTTTGTATTTTCAATATAAAAGAATAGAAATACAATAAAAGTCATTAAAACTCTCAGTCTCTGCAGCAAGCATCAAACATAATCCAAGCAAGATACCAAGACAAAAATACTAAGGCACTAATGGAAAAAAAAAGGAGATAAATGACTAGAACTAGTTTAAAAAAAAAATCAATGAAAATGGGGTCTCTGGTCACAAAAGAAGTAGTCAACAGACACCATCAGTACCCAGGAATACCTAGCCACACTCACAACCCACCCAACAACTTTCCACATCAAAAACTCAACCAAAAGGGAGGATGTACGTGACTGTTCAAAGAACAGTAGCGTATCTACACGATTTTTCAGCTGAAACCCACGTATACAAAGAAGAAAGTGGTAAAAAGTAGGCCAAGGGTCAAACCACTCTAGGGGAGTGTCAATGGATGAATGTACTACTAAATGTGGCAAAACAACAGGTAGAAACAGAGAGCAATTCAAGAACATTGTGCACCCAAACCCCAAAGAAAAAACAAGGAACCTCCCGGTAGAGTCGCAAATTCTGTTACGGAGAGAAACTTCCTATGTCTTGGGATAGACCACAACAGACTGAATGACACCAAAAATCAATCTATTCCAATATGCAAGAGAAATATATGCTTCTAACACTAAGGTATATGATGCGTACCTTATTTCGGACGGTTGATGTAGATCCACATTGAGATTTTCCAACATGCTTGTATTTACAATTCACTCTCCACAACAACAAACAAGACATGCATGCTATATATAAAAGTGTTAGGACTACTGTAGCATATATCAAACCATCATGTATAAAAAAATATAACTACTTCCATGGATAAAATATCCATATTTATATACATGTAATGGACGATAAATGGATATTTCTATTAATAATAAATAGAGATAGAACAATGACAAACTCTGTCGGCACCTCGTCGAACCAGAGAAACCGATTCCTTCACATGGGCCTCCACCACTTCAATCCTCCATCTCAATGGAAAGATTACAAGGCAATGGAAATTTTGGGAAGATAAGCAATGTGTGCTCCAAAGGGATGCAAACTCAAGCATAAACAAGTGAGGAAACAATGAACTATAGCTTCCTTGCTCTCCAAAATTCTCCTCGTTCAATGAATCCAAGAGGCCCAATATATATACCTCCAATGGAAAATGGAGGGTCGAGTCGGATCATTTCCAAGCAAATGAAAGACCAAGAGTCAATTTATTTGGGACTCATTGAGGAAAAATCCATTTTTTTTATGCACATTTCCCGATGTACACGAGTATTGGATTAAAAGCTACATGTACACACGAGTATTAGGTTAAAAGTTGTGTATACAAAAAAACAAGTGTTTTTTAGGAATTTTCTTGGATCATCAAAGTATAAATTGAGAAAGGGGGTCCAAGGAGTCTGAAGAGGGACATGGAAGGCCATAAAAGTGTGATCTACCAAGTGTGGTAAAATCGGTTATAACAATAGCCAAAACTAGTTGTTCATATTTCTTTTCAATACCACATTGCTTTAAATGAAGAACACGAGCTTTGAACTTAGAGAAGTAGAATTGTAAGGAATTGAAATTGCTTGGATTGAGTGAGACAATATCATTCTCCATTGTATTTCCCCTCATTTCATCTATATTTCCAAATCAGATTTGGATTTTATCCCATACTTCATTTGGTGATGTCAATCCATATAGATGGAAAATAAGGTCTCTGGAAATGCTCAGACACAAGAGACAATAATCCTCATCCCTCCTATTATGACACTTGATATTCTCTACTACTTCATTGGGCTCAGCCTCAATTTCCATGGTCACTCTAAAGAGGCTCTTGCTCCTCATCAAAATCTCCATATGTGCCTTCCATTTGAAGTAGTTGAATGGAGTCAAGATGATATGGTGAGATTGATCCATTTCTTCAACAACTACGCCTTGAACAGAATGAATGTTCTCCTTGGGAGAGTGATTTAGATCCTAAAAAATAAATAAGAGAGGAGAAAAATGAAGCTAAAGGATCTATGATCCTATGTGGAAATTAATCCCAAGCTTAGATCAATTGAGCTCACAAAAATTGCTTGAAAACATCCATAGATCCACTCAAATTGGGTATTGAAATTGGTGCATAATACAAACTTTAATTTAATAAGTTTACATCATAAAAAATTATAAAATAGTAGGTTTTGAAAATATATAATTACATCAGATATTCATATTCCTAAGGAGGAAAATTGAATCCTCACAAAAGAAGGCTTACTAAAAGTAAAAAATCCATCCTAGGTGCATAAAACACTTTCCAAATTAGTCAAGGAGGTCACGAATTGGATGAATGAGGTGTAGCAGCTGATAAGTGATGGAAATTAAATATACTCATGCTTTAAGGAGAGAAAAACTTGAGAAAAACATGGAGGATGAGTTGTGAAAAAAACAAGGGAGTTTCCATGTGACTAGCTTTCACCTTTTGGCTTAAAAGCACTAAAAAGCAGTCTAACTTTGGATAAGATAAGAATGCGCACTTACTAAAATGGGAAATCTGTTGATTTGTCATTATATTATATATAATATTGTCAAGGAATTCCTGTAGTTATTTTAGGAAAATTTTGACCAAGTGGTGCAAGTGGATGCCAACTAGCTAGTGTAGGACCTAGGAAATTAATCAAAAAGATTAATTAATGTATCCTAAGTATGGGAATTTGTTTTTCTATTATAATAACAGTGTTGTGGGACCATGTGATCCTACACATGTCTAGTAAGGACTCTTCCTATCAAATTTGGGATGAATTAACCCACATGTAAAAATTTCTAATGAAAACTAGAGGATGGTACTTAGAGAGAATTTGAAAAGTATCAGAATGGCCAAATATGAAAATATGGCATCTTACCTTACTAGGATCACTCAGGGGAGAGATGATCGTGGATAAGATGAGGAGTTTATACCTAGTCATGAGTTAATGTTAATAACCTTGAATGGTGTGACTAAGCCATGGGTTGTGTTTCTGGTGTCTATTGTGGCTAGGAAGCACATGCCTTCTTGGGATCGTCTTTGGGATGACTTCATTCAGGAGGAGGCCTAGAGAGGATATGTACTATGTCAGTTCATATCACAGTAAGGAAGATGAAGAGAATGTGGTGTTGGTAGCTAAACGAAAGAAGAATAAGTCAAATAAGGGTCCCAAGGATGGGACTAAGTAGTAGGGTAGTGATTAAAATAAATAATTGAGAAAAGTCAAGTTCTTTTCTTTCCAGAAGTTTGGACACTATGTTAGACAATGTTTGAACAAGAAGAAGAAGAAGAAATAGAAAATCGATTCTATAGATATCAATGAGTATACAATATGGGTTGAGAGAGATATTTCTCGATGTGTTGGTCATTCAAAGAGAGAATATATTACCAACACTGGCATAAAGGATGAGAGAGATTATTCTATGCTTGTTGGACATTTATTGAGTGCACACACTACTCCATCCACCTAATACATTGATAGTGGGAATTCTATCCATATGACAGGTGCATGCGATCTGTTTTCATAGTTCACTGAGACTAGTTTGAACTTGTAGGTGGTGTTGGGAGATGACACTATTGTCATAGTAGTTGGGCGATGGATGATCACATTTTAGAGGGATTCCTTGGAGCCCATGACATTGAGGGATGTCTTTTATGTAACTGGGTTGAAGAAGAACTTGGTATTAGTTTCCACTATCGATGATAGAGGATTTGGGGTGTGCTTCCTAGATGGGAAACTATATGTTCATCCCAAGGGATTGAGCAGGTCTACATTTGTTTTCATTGGTGTTAAATGTGTGAAACTGTATAATATTTTGTTTTAGGCACTCCGTGCTTTGGAACATAGTAACAAAAATAGTTTTGATCTATGCAAGTTATGGAATATGAGGATGTCCCACTTGCATAATCATGTTATGATTATGCTGAGAGATATAGTGACAGGATTGCTTGAGTTCAAACTGGATTAGGTGATGCATATAGAGGGTGTTCTTTGGGAAAGTACACCAAGATTGATTTTCTAAGTAATGATAATAGGTCAGTCGGAGTACTTTATTTGATTCACCCTGATTTATGTGGTCTGATGTCTTCTGTTTCATTGACTAGTGTTGAGTACTATGTCATATTAATTGATGATTTCTCTAGGAATACCTGGTTATACTTTATGAAGAGAAAGAAGTTAGAAGAATTCTTGTATAGGTTAGAAGGGTTCAAAGCTTATGTGGAGAACCAAGTAGGGAGGAGGATTCAGGTGTTGCATTGAGATAATGGGGGTGAGTATACCTCCATAAAATTTAATGAATTTTCTGCTCAAGAAGGAATTAGGAGACATTTGATAGTTCCATATACCACATAACAGAATGGGATCGTTGAAAGGAAGAACAGGGCCATAGTGGGAGCAACTAGAGTGATGCTTCATGATTATAGTCTTCCTTTATTTATTTGGGTTGAGGATTGTAGTGTTGTTGTATACGTTCAAAACATGAGTCCCTACCAAGCCTTGGGGTGTAAGATTATTGAGGAGATGTTCACAAGGAAGAAGTATGAGGTAGGTCATTTTTGTATATTTGGTTGTCTGACTTACTCCCATGTCCCTTCTGAGACTAGAGGGGAATTTAGCGTGTGACTTCTCGATGGATTTACAAAATCAAACATATTGTGAATGGAAGCATCAAAAAGTATAGAGCTTGGTTTGTGGTGCGAGTATTCTCACTGGTAGAGGGAGTAGATTATGATGAGACATTTGCACCAATGGCTAGGTACTCCTTTATTAGATCAGTGATCTCGATTGTTGCAGAGATGGGTTGAAGAATTCATCAAATTTATGTGAAGATTTTTTTTTACTATAATATTACATGAGGAGGTATATATGGAGCAACCACATGGATTTAAGGTGCATGGGAGAGAGTCCCACATGTGTAGGTTGAAGAATTCCCTTTATGGGATGAAGAAATGATCTAGATTTATGTGAGAACAAAGTGAAATAATAGATATAGAACCATAAAAAAAAACATATTGAAGGAAAATAGAGATACACTAGACACATATTCTATTAACTGGAGGAAATAGAACAAATTGTATAATAAATAAGCTAGAATGGTGGTAGCTATCTCAGAGAAGATATGTGGCTGCTATGCTAACTCATGCCAAGCTAACTACAAAATGAGACTGAAAGGAAATTTTTATAATAAGCATGAGGAAGATAACCCTAAACATCCAAAACATAACTCTAGAAGATGAATCGTTATAAATATTGCAACCCTAAGGTGGTTAGTTGAACAATCAACTTCCCAGGGTCATAGATTCTGCATATGATCTCTAATTTGGGCGCTTGATAGCTCATTGGAAATATATATACAATATTTAAATATTCGAATTAGGGCCAAAAGGATGTTTTTAGCAACCATTTGACCCCTTGAATCACCAAAACACATCGTTTGGGGCCTCCAAACGACCCTTGAGGTTTAGGACCTAAAACGTGTAGAAAATTACTAGGAAACTGCCAAAATGGACAATTATTTTTAGCCAGTGGAATAGGTGGGTGGCCATAGATATCCATATATATCAACCCCCCCCCCCCCTTAAGAATCAATGGTATCCATTGCATCAAAATCCTCATCATATGTGGAACTGTGTGTTGAATTGAGCTCCTGGTGCGATTGTTACAAAGAAAAATCCTTATCGATTGGGATGGAACACAACAGATAGTATGACACCAAAAACCAATCCATTATCAAGCATGCTAAATATATAAATCAAACTAACACTAAGGGATAAAACTCATACCTTTAACCAGACGTTCGAAGAATATTCTCGTTGATCTTTCAATTAAACTTGTCCCTACACTTCGTCCTCAACAACAAATATATATACAATCATGATATATAAAGTGCTAGACTCTAATCCATTAGAGGAAATTTCAACTAAAAATGGGCCTCCTAAAATGAACTAATAAAATAATAGTTAAAATAATAAAATAATATTTATTAATTTTGGAGGAAGAAAATAAAAAAACTACTTTTTTTGTTTGTATTTTTGACATATCTCCCTGTGTTTTTACTCAAATTTTGATTAGGAGAGCTTGTTGGATGCGGAATTAAATTCTGCATCCAACGAGTACCCACTCGGCATACTTTTGACGGACCCCGCTACCCCAAAAACAAGAAATACCTGAAAAATGGAATGATGATGTCATCATTCCATTTTTTCAGGTATTTCTTGTTTTTGGGGTAGCGGGGTCTATCAAAAGTATGCCAAGTGGGTACTCGTTGGTTGCGGAATTTAATTCCGCATCCAACGAGCTCTCCCGATCGAAATTTGAGTAAAAACACAGGGAGATATGTCAAAAATACAAACAAAAAAAGTAGTTTTTTTTTATGATACCCATCCCCAAATTTATATTAAAAAAGTGTTTAAGACCTATAGGGTATTTCAAATTTAAAGAAATTTCATTGGTTAACACATGATGACATGGAATTTGAATAAAAGTTAAAAGGCCCATTTTGAGTTGAAATTTCCTCTAATGCTAACATATCCAATTTAATCATGTGTATAAAGTAATTAAATCCATGGATACAAATATTGATAATTACACATTAAATTGGACGAGAAATTGATATTTCTATTAATATAAATAGATAGAAATGACAACCTATGTTGGCACCTTGTCGAAATCAAGAAACTGAGCCCCTCCACCTAGGACTACACAAATTCAATCATCCATAAAATGGCAAGCTCACAAAGACAAAGGAAAGATTGGGAAATAACACTAATGGTTGCTTCAAGGACAAAGGGTTGTAGACTCAAGCATATAAGAATGGGCCACAATTTCTTTATAATATATATACTCTCGAAAATTATCCTCCATCAATGCTTCACAATAGCTCAATATATAGCCCCTCAATAGGAAATGAAGGTTTGAATCGGAGAGTTTCACAACATATGTAAGGCTAAGTATTAATTCATTCATTACTTGATGGGGACACTGTACAAGATGCGTATATGCGGGTTGTAAACTTGTGACCCGTGTATATATTCAAAAATGTATTTTTAGGGGTTCAACTAGAGCATTAGGATAATGGTGAGAAAATGTGATGAAGTGAGTCTACATAGGGACAGGGAAAGGCCGTCAAAGAATGATGTATCAGGTGTGGAAAATCATGCTTTAAAATATTCCCCCTAATGTGTGAGGTTAGAGGGGTACATGATGGACAAAATACATTATAACAGTCCCAGGAGTGGAGTAATGAAGAACCAGGTGGAAGAACTAGCCACTCATCAGTAAAATATAGTGATAGATCTCGACATAAGACTGCAGATATGAATTATACATAGCAGTCCTAAATACATAACAGTACAATGGACATGAATAGGCATAATAGACATATTTCATGAGTGGTCATCGCCACATACAATATATAGTGAAGTAAGTTCTTCATACTAACTGAAGACATATGGTACATACACTTAAGTTAGGTCATGATAACTGAAGTCTCATAAATATTTGCACAATCAAGGCGGTAGCATATATGGAATGCCACCAAGCTTGGAGGTGTGCTACAAAAATTTCCGCTAGTACATTTCCCATTACGTGAATAAAGGTGTTGAAGTCAAACATGATGGACTGTCATCTGATTACTATTCATTGATGTATATCGCTAATAGACATGAGACATCCCACTAATAATTATTAATGATAATGGTAATCAAGGTACATAGTGCATTCAAACAAGTGTGAATAGATGTGTTGACATCGAACACTCGAAAAAAATCCATCAATAAGGGGACATTGATGTATTCCCAAATATGCATATGGAAAGAGAACATGCTACTGATGATTGCAAGTCTCAAGGACCTCAATGGACTCTAGATCCCTATTCTAGAATAAATGATCTGAATTCGACGGAATGGAATATGCTAGGAGGGAATTAAGGAATCTCCCATCAACCAACACGAGGTACAAAGCAACGCTGTATAATTTGGAATAACTCAAACAAAAAAGATGTGTGCAAACTAGTAAAAAATGTATTGGGAATGGCCAACATCCAAAGATAAGATAATTGAGAAATGGTTGACTCAATATAAATACTTCCTTCGAACAAGAGAATAAGGAAAATGGAGACACATAGGCAACATAGATTCAAAATGAAAACTTGGACAACTTTGTGACACAATAGGAATCAATAGAGGCTCCATAGGGACTGGAAGCATAACCAGTCGGTGGAGAAAGATTAGAAAAATGGTTTCATCTCCTACGGTCATACTAGAAACCCAACCAATGATGAATAGACTCATGGATTGTGCTCTATTCGAAGGAGAAATGACAATTGGCATTAGAAATTAATATCATTTCTTGTCCATATTTTTATGTTTTATGATATTTTTGGTCTTTTTTCATGTTAACAATCTTGAAAAAGAATAATATTTCTTATAATATAATGAGGAGGAAACAAGTGTCATGGGAAAGAAAACTAGTTCCAAGCAGTGCAATATACCTATGCTTAATGCAAGGAAGCATATGCAAGATAAGAACACTCGGGGGGATGCTTCCTCCGGGTATGGGATAATCAAGCTACAAATGATAATTGAGAGGATCTAATTGGATGGAATTGAGACAAGTTCATGCTATATGGATTATGAAATTGAAGTAGGGAGTCGACGTAAATCTCAATACGACAATCAAACGCATGCAATGCAATTACAACTTGATAGAAGATGAGAGTCCCTATAGGAGATATACACCATAAAGTTTAATAAATAATATGAGGTTCTTGTTCAATGATATGGCGGGACTACAAGGGACTTCCATACCTAAAAGGGGATTCTCAGCGTGGGTACCAAATGACAAAGTGAGATCTAACTAGGGAACCCATTATTAGAAATATATACCACTTACATAATGTCACTTCTAGTAGCAGTATGATGGTTATGTGACATTAAGAAGTGGGTTTGTACTTATGGTTAAGGTGACATAGTCATATGATAATGCATAATGCATGCGGAAAGTGGTCCTATCCTATATTCCAGTTTAGTGTTATACCTTCCATGGGAATGAACGAGTCAAAGTCTCGACTAAAGTGCACCAAAAGGGGACCCTACATAACAAAATTAATCCAAACAGCTGGAAATCATCAATAAGAAATCCAAACTATAGGAAAAGTGGGTAAAAATATTTAATAAATAGTAAAAAATCAAGTTTTTACTATACCATTTGGGTTTTTTACCCATAATAGTGCATTTGGAGCTTGTTGGACCTCAAAAATTCAAATGGATATTTTGGGAGCTACGGCCCATGAAATCCACACTTGTCAGGACCTGGTAATTCACAATCCCATTCTCTATCCATTATATGCATCAATATTTAATTTTATAGGTGACTTTTCAAGCTTTGGACTCCCAAAGAAAGGATTCTCGGTTTATGTGGGTGTCATATCATCGGACCATGTATAGGGATGGATATACATGGGAAAAGGAAATTATTCCTGCATATATACACACCTATTATAATAAAAATTTGCATATAAGTTTGCGGGTGTCAAATTTAATGGTGAAAACTCATATTTTCTAGGTTTAATTGGCATGATTGTTCTAGAATGGAGAGAACGTGAACACAAAGATGTTGATAGGGAATTTCATAGTGATGTAAATGCTCAATAATATTTATGAAGGTGTGGTATATACAAATTTTAGAACCTTGGGGGATTGAGGTCCCAATCAATACTCTTACATATGTTTGTGGACTACTGGGATATAGACACAGAGGCATTCATGCTATATGGGATTCCAATGAGACTATAGGTAGATGTAGTAAATATACGGGCTCATGGAGTAGGTGGAGGAATGACTATCGATGAATACATAGATGTCTATTGTGTTCCTGATATAGAAAATATAGGAATTCAATTCCCGGTGAATGTCATCCAGAGCCATAGTATCAAGGTAATAATTCTAGTGTTGGCTAAAATAGCAGGGTTGGCATCATTGCATCAAGCATCATGATCTCTCATATTCTACGCAGTAGAATGCATGAGGACCATTATATATGTTCACCTTCTAGCATCTCTTAGACCCAGGTTCAGTCCATTTTCTCTTGTTCACAACAAATCCCAAAATATCGGCTCGACAAAGAAAATATTAGTCGGTAACACCTGCGATGCAAATGCAGTCTCACCCGAGATATATTTCTATGGGTAATTGACAGAACTAGGTTTCTGAAGTTGGGTGGGGGATTCCACGTAAATTATCCTTCTATTGATGAGCTCAACTGAAGCCTATGGATGGATTATTTATTCCTACTATGCACATATATATTGCGACACACTTCTTCCTTTGTCAATAATATAACAATAACCACATTGCAACATAGGTGCATTAAACTTATAACAGTGCGACTAATATATTTAAACTCGTTCATAAGAATTTACATCAACATTCATTCACATCAACATATATACATGTGACTTAAACACATTGAACATTCACATGGATAACACAGAATCTAACGTGGAAACCCATTCGAGAAAAAACCACAAAGGTGCTCTTCATCTGGCATGAGAAATATATGGAACCTTCGGTCTAGACACTAGGATGCAGACTCTATTCTATATCTTCCTTCTTTATCTATACATACATATTTCTCCTCTCATGCTCTCTTATCTTCTATTTTTGATATTTATCTACTTAACTTTACTACTTATTTGCAAAAATCCTGGATCAACTCAGTCTCTTCTACACTTCTGCACACTTAGCTGCATTTTCTTGACTCAATGCACTTAGAAAAAACTAACAGACTTACAACAATGACCAGATGCTAAGATAATGATTATCAAGAGGCTCAAGGGGCTAGAGAGGATAAACTACATACAGCTTGGGTTCCTCCTTTTATATACTTTTTACATCCTCATTATATGATGTTTACTCAGTCGACTTCCTACAGTTATCCAACATGATGTATTTCCTATTTTAGCGACACATGTCAGTAGGAATCGACATGATGACTTACAAAGATACCTTCATATGTGTGGCTTCTATCGACTGTAGAAAACCTCGTACCCATGATATTTATGAACTCTCTCTTTCTAATCATTGGGTTGTTGCACACCTTCTGAAATGGCTCCACTCTGTCTTGTCATTTCTATGTCATGCCCTTTCCTTCCTGTTATCACCCTTTAATTTTACTATGGTTGAGTTAGGAATTCACGGGGGTAACCATTTCAAACCAATATTTATATTGTAGTCTAGCCTTACACTCAAAGAGGGCTCTCTTTATGTCACAGGGTTATTCACATATACATTTGAATTTAAACAAGCAGTCAGAAGGCTAGTGTTGATCCTAGATTTGTTATCATTTTTGGAAGTTAAATTACTCATTTAAACATATGTTTTATTATCTTTTTACATATTTTCTACCACGCAGATCATCATTTAGCCCAAGGTATGTATGAATTTAAGGTTTACATAAAATCCATTTATTATTATCATTTTATGATTTTATTGATTAAAATTGACATTATTGAAGCACATTTGATATATTAATTGATTTGTATATTTGTTTGCAGGTTATATAATCTTTTTGGACAAATTAACAACAAGAACACATTCAACTTGCCATGCACACAACACGTCTAGCTCATCATCCAGCTCACTATGCGAAACTTGTTGGCAGGTTTCCAGGCATTTAAATATTATTACTACATACGAAGGTCCTAAAGTGCACCGGCAAGTAGACATTTTGTTCATCCTAGATATGCGACCAGCATATGCAGCTCGTTGTTTGACTTTCCATCCAGATCACTAACCAGACTGTGCATTGTTGAGAATTGATTCCAGGCGTTAAAAAGATTGAAACAACTTGCAAACTGTTTACTATCAATGTGTCTAGGTGATGAAGCTTGCTTCTAGATGATCCGCCAGCCTGCAACCTCCTTCATCGACACCTCACCAATAGTCCATGCATTGGGTTGATGTATTAACCTGTGTTATAGAAGACTCACCTCCATGTGCTCTCCTCTGCTCACCACCAGTCCACCTGCTGCACTAAGGAAGGAGCCGTGCACCACATCTGAGAACCGTTTGCAATGCAGAGGGAGCCTGTGCACCACATCACACTGAAAAGAACCAGACTCACACTGAAGAAGGGAGGGTGACTGAGCGTTGGCCTACGATTTGTTAGATGTCATAATGGTTGACTAAATTTATAGAGCAGTCAACCACTAAAGGTTTGACTTTCTCATCTTTGTAAACAACTTTATATACCGGCCTCTACATGAGAGCTCAGGTAGCTCACCGTTTTATCAGTTCATGCTTTGATTTGTTGTTCTTAAGCACATTGTAATTTTGTTCCATCATTTGAATAAAGATCTATATGCTTTGTTGTTTATGATTGATTTTGAGTAAGTGTTATCCAGACATCATGTTAGAATAATCAACCCATAGTTACCTACCTTAGATATTAATTTTAATTATTTTTGTCTTATTACCTAGTTTCCTAGATTCCACTCTATGCTAGTTTCCTTCTACAAGTCCTAGAAGTCAAAACATGCTAAAAATAAGCCATGGAGCAGTTGGGAAACATCCTAGAAACCCAATTTAGCATGTCTTCTTTATTCCAGATCCTCTAAAGCGCATATTTTATTTTTTCTAAAAAGCTTCCTTTTATCCTAATAAAATAATGTATTAGTTGTCTTTCCATCCCGCATTATCTTTCCTACTTGAATTAGCCAATTCGTGAGCACCTTGGTATATTTGGAAACTTCTTTATGCACCTATGGGGGATTTGACTAGATTTAGTAAGCCTACTTTTTGACCATTTCGAATGGAATCCTTATGCATTCAAATATCTCATCTAATTATATGTTGGAGTAGCCTATTACTTCATAAGGTTGGCTATTGTACACTTATTGAATACATATCATTGTTATACTCCAATTTTAGTCTCCTTTGGTGTGAATTTTGCATGTTTGATTAGCAATTTTGTGAGTGTAATTGTTCTATCTCTTGGGTTCAATTTACACATCGTATCAAAGCCTTTGTAGATCAATTTATCTTCTTCCTTATTGCTATTTTAGGTTTGACATATTGACTGGGAGCGCATTCTGCTGACTGGAGGACACAGTTTCTGAGCTATGGACCAATATTAGAAGATCATCTTGACTCCATTCAATTTATTTAAGTGGAAAGCTGAGATAGAGATATTGTTGAGAGAGAAATGTCTCTACAGGGTAACTATGGCAATAGAGGGATATCCCAATGTAGATTCAGAGAAAATTAAATGGCACAACAGGAGGGATGAGGCCTATGGTCTTTTGTGTCTGAGCATTTCAAGAGGCCTCCTCTTCCATCTTGATGGATTGAAATCACCTCATGAAGTGTGGGAGAAGCTAGAAGATATTTTTTGAAATATAGATGAGATGAGAGTACATCAAATCAAGAATGAGTTGATCTCATTGAGTCCTAGTAGCTTCGAGTCATTGTAACTCCACTTTTCCAAGTTTAAGGCCCTTGTTTTGTAGTTGAAACAGTGCGGGATCAAAAAGAAGGAAGAGAAAATAGTTTTGGCCATACTTTATAAGCTTGGTCCTGAATATTCAATGTTTTTTTTTACCTTCCATGCCAGCAAGTTGACAGCTCAAGCCTGGAAGATGCCTAAGCTTCCAGAGTTCATGGAATCCCTCACATAGGAGCAAGATAAGTTGGTGATGATGGGCACCATCAAACCTTCCAAATACCAAGGTTTGGTTGCTGGAGATTCAAAAGTGGATTCAAAATGCAAGAAAAAATCTAAAAGACCACTTGAGAAAAAGAGAGACAAGAACAAGTCTCAAGAGGATCCTCGAGGTTCCAAGAAGAACTCCCAGAAGAAGAAGAATGAAGGAGAAATGAGGAAGTGTGCATACTACAATAAGGGCTATCATCCTAAGAGATCTTGTATGAAAAATAAAACTGACATGTTGCCCCAACTCCTGGAGAACAATATCATCTCCCATATTGATCAAAGAAGAGGGAGGGAGGATCAAATTTAGAGGACAGAGAGAGAGTACATGCCTTGGTTGTTGGCACATCAAGCTCAC
Source organism: Pseudotsuga menziesii (assembly GCA_001517045.1). Lineage (NCBI taxonomy): Eukaryota > Viridiplantae > Streptophyta > Pinopsida > Pinales > Pinaceae > Pseudotsuga > Pseudotsuga menziesii. Next base: position 96,228 of record LPNX010839654.1, read on the forward strand.
CTAGCTTCATCATAGACTCTGGAGCTTCTAGACATATGGTTTCAACAAAAGAGATGTTCTCCTCTCTTGACATGTTGAAAGGTCTACCAATAGTTTTGGGAGATGACTCTGTCACTAACAAATTGGGGAAGGGAAGGATTGTTCTTGGCCATGGTAAGTTAAATAATGTGTTGTATGTTCCAGGTCTTGCCTCTAATCTCTTGTCAGTGTATTAGATGACTCATGTTGGGTCCCCAAACAAGGTCATTTTCTCCCCTGATGATGTTGAAATCACTAATATTTCGAATGGTAAAGTCATAGAAAAAGGTGTTGTAGATCACACTTCGAAGGTATACAAGTTTTCCCATTTTCTACCCTACTCAAACCCCTCTTCTCTTCTGATTCATGCTAATGAAGAAAGAAATATTTGGCATGAAATATTTGGCCATATTAACTACAAGTATGTTTCTGATTTGAGTGAAAAATGTATGGTCATAGGGTTACCAAAGATCAAGTTTTCTAAGGGAGTCTGTTAAGGTTGTATCCTAGGAAAACACCCAGAGCACAAGTATGAGAAAGCTAGTCATGAGAGAACCTCTGCACCTCTTGAGCTGATCCATAGTGACATTGCTGGTCCATTCCCTCATATGTCCATGAGTCAATACAAATATTCACTGACCTTCATAGATGACTTTTCCAGGTATTGTTGGGTTTACTTCCTAAAGCATAAGTCTGAATTTTTTTACCTCTTCAAATTCTTTAGAGCCTTGGTTGAAAAACAGTCTTGAAGGAAGCTCAAGATCCTTAGATCTGAAAATGGTGGGGAGTATGTCAAGTTTGATTTCATTCAGAATTGTAAATGTGCAGGTATTCAGATGCAGCATTCAATCCCTTACACAACACAGCAAAATGGTGTTGCTGAGAGAAAGAATAGATCACTGAAGGAGATGGCAACTTGCATGATGGAGGATAAGACTTTGCCACCAAAGTTTTGGGCTGAGGTTATAAAATGTGCATCCTACATCCAGAATAGGGTTCCTCATTATAAAATTGATGGTATAACTCCTTTCGAATCTTGGAGTGGGCACAATCCAGATGTGACCCATTTCAGGATTTCTGGCTCAAAAGCTTGGGCTAGAATTCCAACTCAAAAGAGGAAGGCTTTGCAGCCTAAAAGCCAAGAGTGCCTATTTGTTCAGTATTATAAATATTCAAAAAGGTACAAGCTAATGAACTTGAGCACTAACAAATCCTTCATTGAAAGAAGTGTTTAGTTACAAGAAGATCCTTTAGTAGCAGTTGAAGTTGGAGAGTCTTCTTCACCACCAGATCCATTGATTGTAAGTGGAGAGACTAATGAGTTTGATGATTCTGATATGTCTGATAATGATGATTTGATTGCAGATCCTAATAGTACTACAAGACCAAAATGGGTATCAAACACCATTCATGCAGTCGGGGAACTAGCTAGAAATCCTACTGACACTAGGAGGAATAGATCTTAGTTTGAGAGTGCCCTTTGTGTGAAAGATCCTCTATTTTTTGAGAAGTTCTATCTGATGGTTGAATCAGATCCACAGACATATCAATATGTAGCAAATGATCAAATATGGAAAACATCCATGAAATAATAATTCAGCTCGCTCTAGAAGAACAACACTTGGGAACTGGTTGATCTTCCCCCAGGGAGGAAGCTAGTTCAATGTAAGTGGGTTTTAAAGACTAAGTTTGATGCTAATGGTTCACATTTGAAATATAAGGAAAGATTTATATCCAAGGGCTACTCACAAGTACATGTTATTGACTACAATGAAACCTTTGCATCAGTGGCAAAGATGGACTCCATAAGGCTATCTCTAGCCATTGCAGCTTCGAAGCAGTGGGAGGTACATCACATGGATGTGAAGTGTTATTTCCTAAATGGAGATATCACTGAAGAGATTTAAATGCAGAAACCTAAAGGGTTTGTTTCTAATCCATATTTATTGTGTAGGTTAAAGAAATCATTGTATGGGATCAAGCAAGCCCCCAAGGCTTGGTATGCGAAGATTGATGGATTTTTGGTATCACTGAGTTTTGTTTGATGCAAGTATAATTATAATGTCTATTTGAATCTGATTCATGTTTATTTGATGATTATTTTCTTGCATGTGGATGACCTTCTAATTACAGGAAGTTCAAAGAAAGAGATTGCCTCCTTGAAGGATACAATGAACCATGCATTTTCCATGATAGATTTGGGATTGTTGAGCCAATTTTTGGGTCTCAAAATTGCTCAATCCCAACATGGAATCAAATTATATCAGTCCAAGTATGCTCTAGATATTTTGAACAAGTTCAACATGAAATATTGCAAGCCAAGCAAGACTCCCTTCCTTTCAGGAATTAAGCTTGAAGAAGCAGGTTCTTCTTCTATGGTAAATAATACACTGTATAGGAAGTTGATTGGGTGTTCGATTTATCTTACACACACTTGAACTAATATATATTATGTATTTAGTGTGGCTTTGAGATACATGGATCAGCCTCATGAGATCCATTGGAGAGAAACCAAAAAGGATCCTAAATTTTGTTCAAGGAACAAGAACTCATGGGATCTTCTACAAAGCAAAATCTGATCTTGATTTGATTGGCTTTACTGATAGTGATTGGGCAGGTGACAACATAGATTAAAATTATACATCAGGATATGTGTTCATGCTTGCAAAAGGACCAATCGTCTTGTCAAGCAATAAGTAGAGTGCCATGGCACTCTCATCTATAGAAGCAGAGTATAGAGGAGTTGTAAATGTAGCAACTCAATGTTTGTGGTTGCAGGGGATACTTGGAGAATGTGGTTTCGAATTAGAGTTTTCAACTATTATCTACTGTGATAATCATAGAACCATTCGAATATGCCATGATCTAGTTCATATACAGTGAACCAAGCACATTGAGATCCATATGCATTACATCAGACAACTTGTGCATGATGGCACCATTGATCTACTCTTTTGTGCATCTTCAGAACAAGTAGCAAACATCTTCACCAAATTTTTTTGTGAGAAGACCTTCAGCAATCTCAAATCACTGCTAGGTATTTCTGATCATGCTGTGAAGCATGATTGATGACAAGATTTCCAAAAATTTTGTTTTTCCTGTCCATGTTTAAGGGAGGATTTTCCCACTGGGTTTTTGCCTCTTTCCTTGGTTGTATGGACAAGCAGTATGTAAAGGGTGACTAAGCCTTGTTGCTATGCCCTATAGTTTTATGATATTTACTCATAAATTCAGGCTTAAGGAGGGGTGTTAGAATAATAAAACCATAGTTACCTACCTTAGACATTAATTTTAATTATTTTTGTCTTATTAACTAGTTTCCTAGATTCCAGTCTATGCTAGTTACCTTCTACAAGTCCTAGAAGTCAACACATGATAAAATAGAGTCATGGAGCACTTGGGAAACATATTGGAAACCCAATTTAGCATGTCTTCTTTATTCTAGATCCTCCAAAGTGCATATCTGATTTTTCTAAAAAGTTGTCTGTTTTATTGAGATTTAAGGCAAAAGGAAAAGCTAGACTAAGTGTAGTTGATTTGTTTTTTTCCCACATCATCCTCCATCCCTTTATCCTAATAAAAGCATGTATGAGTTTTATTTCCATCCCTCATTATCTTTCCTACTTGACTTAGCCAATTTGTGAGCAGCTTGGTAGATTTGGAAACTTCTTTATCCACCTATGGGGGATTTGACTAGATTTAATAAGCCTGCTTTTTGACCATTTCGAATGGAATCCTTATGCATTCGAATCTCTCATGTAATTATATATTGAAGAAACCTATTACTTCATAAGGTTGGCTATTGTACACTTATTGAATACAGATCAGTGTTATCCTCCAATTTCAGTCTCATTTGGTGTGAATTTTGCATGTTTGATTAGCAATTTTGTGAGTCTAATTGTTCTATCTCTTGGATTCAATTTCCACACATCACCCATGATTGCTGAGAGGGCCCCTCCTCAACCGAAGGTTTCTTTCCTTTTCTTGTTTATCTCTTTCATCTTTTCTGTTGTAGTTAGTTTTGTTCCCAGTTAGTTTTATCATTTCATTTGCTTCATGTAATGCATTTTATTTCCATAATTAAATAACTAGATTGCGCACATAGTTTTCTTTCCATTTTCTTTCAGTCATTTCATTTCCAGTTTATGGTTTAGTATTCGCAATTAGATAGAATATAATCTTAGTTTTGTTTATTTCAGTTTCAAGTTGATGCAATTTAAATTTCAATTTGTTTATTAACATGCAATGATATCGTTATTTTCATGAATTTGTTTAAGTTTATTTCACTGTCAAACTTGCTTAATAAGTAAGTTTACTTACTACCTTTATGCATTAGATTTACATATGCACATATTCAGCTGAATATTAGCTCATTTAGGTTAATATCTGTTATTTTAACTCTACAGACTATCATTCAGATAACTTGTTTAAATTGCCATTCGGCCACCCCTTTCAGACCTACAGTTCAATCTGTCATTCAACCCACTATTTTGTTTTTAGTGTTATTAATGAGTTCTAAGATTGTTTTCAGTTCTATTTCTTTAGTGTTTGAAGTATGCTTTGACTATAATAGTTAAAGGATAGTTTTATTTTATATTAAATTAAATTTTAATTGTTTTAGATTATTTATTAAAAGTTATCTTATTTCTTTTCACCCTGAATATTTGTTAAGCTATTTCATGTTTTCTTTCTTGAGTTTGTTTCCAATTCTTTTTACCATTGTATTTTTTGTGTTCATTCCTTTGGACTAATTTATCCATTTGCATGTAAAATTCAGTATTGTGTGTGATATGTTTAGCATGTTTTTAGGTTATTCCTTTTCCATTGTGTGATTATGGAAAGAGACATGTACGAAAAAATTCAAAGATATCCCTATTAAGTTTTCTACTTGTTTCTTCCTATTCAATTTTCCTTAGTAAGTTTTCTACTTGCTTATTAATTAGGTCTTCCTTGCATCTTAGTTTCCTATTTGAAAAATTAGTTGTTGATAGTATCATTTTCAGTTTAAAGTTATTTACTTGTAAAATAAATTGTCAATTATTTAGTTTAATATTTTGTTCCAGTTTAATTACTTTAATAATTGAATTCTTAGGAGTTTGACTCGGTTTTTCATTTTGAAATATCTTTCGATCATTTGTTTGTTAAAATATATACATGACACCCTCTACCTTCACATATATTTTGTATCCACTCTAAGCCTACCAACCCTGGTCGATAATTAAATATTAGGTGAATTAATCTAGATGTTATAACTCCCAACATTTTGGCGCCGTTGCCGGGGAGTTTTTTTGTAAGGTAGATAGAATTCTGTATAAATCTTAGCAATAGGTTGGTGGCGTGTGAGAGGTAAGACGAGAGGCAAGAACCCGCGTCGTCAAATCCAGCAACAGTAGTAGCATCGGTTTTCTTTAGTTTAAAGTTTTTCATGAGCAGGCTTAGAGATCCTCAGGGTAGATTTGTTAAGACATGAAAACTTATCAAAATTACTACTAAATTTCATAGGGGACGTAATAGCCCAACCACTAACTCAGCATAAAGGAATCAAAAGATTCCTATAGGAAGTAGTTCTACCCTGAAACCTAAGGAGACTCTCTCAAGAGATATTACTGGGGAAGCCATAGAAAGAGAAGGAACCTTGGAAGGAGGTCCTAAGGACCTCATTCCTGAGGAATTTCAAGAGGATCAGCCACTAGAAACCTCTAAACCTCCAATAGTATTGAATCCAAATATTACAACCTTTTCACTAGTAGGAGATCCAAAATTCATTGACTTTGTTGATCCTACCCAAGTAAAATCTCTCTTTGGAATCTCCATGTAGTAGGGATTTCTCCCTTGCTGCAGGGCAGGAATGGCTACCTTCTGTCTATAGGATAGAAGGATAGGTTCCTGGTGGTAAATGAAAATAAAAATGAAACTGGAGGAAAGCAAAGGATAGACAAGAAAATAAATGGAATGGCTGGAAACCCCTCTGCAAACACTGTTAGGGTTTAGCTCTAGGAACCTGCAAACAAATGTTAGAACCAAAATACCTGCAACAACATGTTAGAAACAAACCTGCAAATAAACCATGGATTAGAAAACAAATAAAATACTAAAGCCAATACAGAAAATAAAACTGGTATACCTTCTCTTGATGGAATGGGTCACCATGCCCTAGCTTGGAGAAGAACCTCTCTTAGATGGGGGAGCTATGGCTCAATGGGTGATGGAGGAGAGGGAGTGTGGGTGGCTTGAAAGACAAAGTGTTTCAAGGAATCCACTTGGGCAGCATAATAGTATGGAAGGAAAAAGTGTTTTGAGAGTGACCCCCACCCCTCTATTTATAGCTTTTTTGGGGCTTTTTATGGTTTTAAGCCCCTTTTTTGGGATTTTAGCCCCTTCCGCCGTATCTTTAGATTTGTTTGGGGTTTTTAGCTCCTTTGAGGGGTTTTAGACCCTTTTTGGAGGCTTTATCCCCTAGGATAACTATTTAGGCTCTTTTTGGGGGTTTTTAATCCCTTTTGCTCATTCTTAAGACTTTTTGAGGGTGTGGGGGTCCAATGGGGTGAAATGAGGGTCGTGCATGGGTGTCCTGGGGTGGTGTAGGGCATCTAGAGCTGAATGAGAGATTTTTCAGGTTAACAGATTGCCCCCTCATGTGTAAGGGCAGGAGCTCATCGTATGGCCAATGGACATCATAGGATTTGCTGCGGAGAGGTGGTGCTTTCGGGGCTGGGGCATGGTGGATTTTGGTTTTTGTATTAATATGGTTCCCATTAATGGGTGAGATACAAATAATGTGTGACATGTATATTAACGAGGTGGGCATCCCCATGCTTGTAACAATGTGAAAATAATAATGTGATCTATGCTCTATAATACAAGAGCCAATCATATAAAACTGATGATACAATAATGGTTGCCTCAATTAGAGGCTGAATACAATACTGATATGAAGAACTGCTACATTGGATCCATGAAATTCTCATGGAATGCTATATCTTCATGACTGATAGCCTGTTGGATCTGGGATGATACATAGTTGTATGGACTCATTGATGGAGAGTCAAGGTCTCTGTGGTACAAGTATGCTACATCAATCATAAATCTATATAGAAGCACTACTGGGGCTTTTGAACACTGTCTCCAATGCAACCTAAAAATAATAAGGGACATAACCTATTTAGGTCCCTTGAATAGACTCATCAATGTGCTAGAGTCAGGTGACATCCAGGGTCTTCAACCAAATACTACACAGACCAATACCCTGTACAAATCTCAACGATGCGAATGATGTAGTTGGAGTCCAACACGTGAGAAACAACCATCTCGAGAGGCTCTAAGGACTCCTCTTGAGTGGTCCAAGGAACTCATCAATGAGGTTAATGAAACCAAGATATAGGGACCTCTAGGTCTATCCTCTAGAATCTTTGTGTTGTCATCGACAAAGGGAGACCTGCCCCTGGTCAAGGCAATGGTGTTTCCTTGACCAAAAGCATGAGGGAGATAACCGAAAGATGTGAGACAATATGCGGATTGACCCACTGAATCGGGGGGGGGGGGGGGGGGGGGAGGGAAAGAGTTGAAAAGGCATAGGGGGAGTACAATAGACTCAACATTGCTTTGTTTAGAGTATGACAGTAGGGCATACCATGCAGCAAATGAAACTGACTCATGGGAATGGGATCATAGCTGTAATACCGGGAATGTCACTGCAGATGGGAAATACTTGGGGGAGGCAGAAACTTTTGGTACTAATGGGATCTAAGGAAGAAACATTGTAGAATACTATGAACAAAGGCAACCCAAAGTGGCAATGCTGCCAAACTATTTTATGTGGGGTGATGTCTAGAGACACCGTTGTGGTACGATCTCATGGATTTTTGGCGAGCCCAAGAAAGTAAATGCTTGATAGTGCTTTCAATTTTAGAGAGTTTGAAATCATGAAGAAGACTCCAGTGGGGGATCTTTTTCATTGGTAGTCTCCTGTTCCTGAAAAAGGATAAAAGTATACATAGGAGAGCTCGCCCATCCTTTAGGGGATGAGAGACTTCTTTACCATTGGTAGTCCAATCAGGCCAGAAAAATTTAAACTTATACTGATTGGATGGTCAGTCAGATACTTTTACAAGCATGAATGAAAACAAGTTTGCTCGGCAATATTTTCTTGATGAGAAGGCTGGAAAAGAGCTTAATGACAACCCATGGTGAGATTTTTCATAAAGTGTGGCCCCTATGCTCGAGAAAGCATAAAAGTATGTAGAGGGGAACGGTCTTGTCTTGAATATGCCAAGGTGGTCCTTTTCATTTGATGGTCTACATAGTCCACAAAAGGAGACAAACGAGACGATGTAGATGCCTTTTCCTGTACTTTAACGAGCAGGAAAGGAAGCAGCTGCACTTGGTAATCTTTTCATTCTTTTAGGAGTCAGAAAAGAGCTTAAGCGAAACTCTTGTATGGTTAGCCGATTGCGGTGGCACAAGCGGTGCCCCATGTCGAGATGGTGGACAGTGGTCCAAAGGTCATCCGCATAATATGGACGGAGCAGGTGGCTCTCAAACATACCAATACATGCACGGGATAGATCACAGCAGAGGCATGTGAGTCAGTGCAGCAGAGGAATGCAAACTGAGGTGGCTCTTGGACATAGGTCAGAAGATTCGTGTGTGAATTGTGGTGGATGGACTTGACTACATGTGATATGAGTGCAAGTCCAGAGGTAGTTATATGCCAAATACATGCAAAAGAAATGATTCTCCTTTCGAACGATGGTCTAGAGATCCGCATGAGGTGTGGTGGACGAGATAGACAACTATGTGTTATAAAAAAAATGATGTTCCTTAATGGGTGGTGGCCCGAAAATGCGCATGCGTAGTGGTAGGAAAGTGTGATGCAAGTACAAGTCTATAGATACTTGCATCACCATGGTGTGGCTCGTAAATTGAGGTAACTTTTGAGAACTGGTCCCGAAAATTACTTACTAAACATGAGACGATGGTCTCATAAGGAGATAGAAATTTGAGCCCAGAGGTGTGAGAGGTGTCTTGAACAGGTTCTAGGTGAATTTGGATTAGCAACTAATAGTGCTGCCCCTAAATGGGGGTCTTTGATTTGTGGTAAAAACATTGCAAAACAAAAAAGGGGAAAAACTATGGTATAAGGGACTCATTGTGGTGGTATTAGGCATACGCTCTCTTGAGGTGGAGCCCATTACATGGCTTCTCCAAGAGTCAACCAAGTGACTCAACGAATAGGTATGCCCCCTTGTTGAGACAAAGGTTATTCGCAAGGTGGGGTGATGAAATCTAGTCTTTTATGGGAAGAATCAATTCCACACTATGGTTTAAAGGGAATGGGGTAAAACCGGAGGCAGTCTTACAGATCTCTCTATCATCACGTAAGTGGTTCCATGATAAACCAAGTTGATCTTCCACAGCCAATGAGATGGAAGGGAAACTGGTGCTAGCAATCATATAAATGGTATTGGTTGTGGGGCAGGCCTGGAGATGGGAAGAGACTTTGATTGACCCAGAGGTAGGTGCAACATCATCTCAATTGTCTGGAAATGAGTTAACACATCCTGGGACCTCAAAGGTAGGGTAGGTGGTTTAAGGTAACACACAAGATCTCCTAGTGTGAAATCCTATAGATTGCGGGTTGCCAAGATAGACTTACTCATGATCCTAGATGGTAGGAAAAGGAAAAGGATCATGTTGATCAGGAATGAATGCCACTGATTCCCTGGTAACTGAGGTTGGGTTTACGACTGAGGTTGTGGCTATGGATGGAGCTACGGTTGTGGAAACAATGCATGAGACAGGTCTGATGGAGTGTTGGTGGTGGTGGAGACAAGAGGGTCTGCAAAACTAGACATCATGTAGATGGACATGGTGTCTAAAGAAGGAGGTGGGGGGTGAACTTCTTCGATCGGGGTGATCTCAAATTCAAGGGAATGTTGACGAAGGTTGGCTAAAGCCATTCAAAACTTAGGCAAGTCTTGATAGTGGTGAGAATAGTGTCCATACAAACCACAGAGGGTGCCAGCATGGTTTGTTCTCAGTCGCTTGTTTCTTATTGTTGGTGTGCTTGGAAGCTCAACCATAGGGAGGTTTTCATTTATATCCATGGCGTCAAAATGCGCATGGATTATAGGAATCTCAAGGCAGTTCTGAGTTGGATGTCCCTATTCTTCGTAGATGGCACAAGGTGGGGTCTGTCGAGGTTCTGCGGTAGCTTTTGCATTCTTTCCCTTGGCCCTTTTTGGGTGGGACGGTGCGGGTGAGGGTGCAGTGGTTGGTTTTTGTGGGCCAAGTGGAGGATGAGACTCGATTGCAATGGGTTGCAAGGGGGTTAAGACTACCTGGGGTATTGGTGGTTGAGATGGAGGATCAAGATACCACATGGGAATTCCCAATGTAAAGTTAGGTAGGTTTAGGGTGGCCATTACTAGCTTGCTCATGACACTAGGCGGGGGAAAGAGGAAGGGAATTGTATGGACTGGAGAGGAGCCCAGATAACTCCCTGATGCTTATATGTGGGGATGAGGTTGTGGTTGTGGCTATGCATAATTCTATGGCTACGGATGATGTTGCGGTTGCTGTTGATGTTGCGACTGCAGACGGTGTTATGGTTGTAGTTGGGGCTATGACTGCGGTTGTTTTTTCGGTGCAATGGTGTTGGATGAGAGCATGCACAAGTCTATAGTCTCATTTGGTGTCAGTGGTGGTGACACTAAGGCGAAAGGATCCATCATGGTGGTATCGAAAAACAACCCAGGGCACACATTCAACAATGGGGGGGTTGGTATGTTGTCAACCATGGTGTTGATTACAGGGACAACATTGGCATGTGTGGTCATCGCTTGCGGATCAATGGTGTTGATCATAGGGATAACATTGGTGGGTGTTGTTAGCCCTTGTGGATCGTGATAATTCAGTTGATCAACTATCATGATCTTCCCTTTGTGGGGGAACATCATGAGACAGAAGACAGTTGATGCGACAGCTCTCATGGCATACATATAACTTCTTCCGAGGAGAAGGTTATAGTCCAATTGAGTGTTGACAACCTCTATGTCAATCAGAATTGTCTTCCCGGCTAATGTGATAGGGATGTGGGGAAGGATTCCTTGGGCTTTAGTGGGATGGCCATCATAAGACCACAGAGTTGTGGAGGATGGTTGTAGAATTGGGGATCCAAGTTTCTGCCAAACTAGGGTAGACATAACGCATGTAGATGCCCCCTCATCCACTATGCATCGGTGCACAACCAAATTTTGGATAGAAACTGAAATTTGAAAGGAAATGGTTGATGGAATTCATGGTTCTCCATTCTCTGTGTTGAATGTGATCAACTTGGATTCAGAGGGGTCTATGGCCCCAAGGGTGGCTAGTAAGGATTTCCACTGCATTGGGCATGTTTTGAGTACCTCAAGAGCAGACATGGAAGTTGGTGTTTGGTCCAAATCATCCATGATGTTGTAGTTGACAGCAGCTCTAGTCATGGCGTTATTCGCAACCCGATGTATGGGGGCATGCAGGAACGGGGGTAACTGAAGAGGTGCATTGATGGTTTATACGTTGATGTCGTTGATGTGTCAGTGGGTTTGGTGTTGGTTTTGTACTGATTTTGTCTAGTTTGTTGATTGACCTCTTCAATTGTCATTGCTAGCAAGTCATGGAAGCTTCTTTGTGCTGTGAGAGGTGCCCCTGGAGAGTTGGGATTGGGTTGGGAAGGGGATGTGGTTGCCACCAATCCTTGGACTGGTAATGGGTTTTGAAGCACCATAGGAGGAGGTCCTTGTGGTGCTAGGTTGGGTAGGGCTTGGGCCGTTGTGTTGGTGGCATGTTAAACCTCGTTCCAAATGGCCTGCTTAGCATGACCCATGAAGAGACACTCAAATGTGTAGTGCCCATAGACCTCACAGAGTGTGCATGGGTTCTTTGTACGCAACAAGGTGTTGCATCTCAGTGCATTTGGTCGTGGAGGATTTTTGGCTGGCCGGTTTTCCGTGACATTGTTGGGAGGGTTTGGTTGTTGACTGCCTCCCTGTGGTTGATTATTGCCTTGGTTCTGGGCTCGGTTATTCCTAGATTTCCCTTGTTGATTATTGAGGGCTGGCTAGTTGGGACCATTTTGTTATGCAAACACTTGTCCAAAGGAATTGGGTGGATCAGGGGTGGGGGCTTGAATCACTTGCACTGGTGCTGCATAGTATATTTGGGTGGGTGGTGGTGCCATAAATGTGGGAATTTTCCCCGCATATTGCTGTGTTGTCCAAGCCAAGGCTCGAGCCTACTGCAGTGGCATAGGTTGTGCATAAGAAGTCGTGGCTCCGGAATCGGACACAATTCTTGCATAGTCCAAAGTTTGGTTTTGGTAGGCAACACTAGTAGTGTTTCTTGGTTGTGGTGGTACTACAAGTGGTATTGGACAGTGCTATGGTTGGTGAGAGACCAAGCCTATGATGCCATCTACAGCATGGGATTCCTCCAGTGCATCCAGGTAGGAGGTACCCACACAGGGAGCATCCAGAATGACAGTGTAAAGGTACCCAGACACTGCATAAATCAGATCAAATTGCTGGGCTTTCAATATGGCCTCCTCTTTAGATTGGGGACGTTCAGATGCGACGTCCTTTGTTATAGTTGGGAGCAAGGTTTTTAGGAACCAGTCTAGGAAGATCATGTCATCAAGTTGGATCTTACACAAACTACGGGGTTGCCGCCACTCATCGATGTGGTCGGTTATGTGGCTCGCAGTGTTCTGGTGTCAAGATAACAAGATCTCCACCCCTTTGTCATATCTAACAGGGAGTTGGAAATATTGCAGGAACATGAAATCCAGGGAGTTGAAAAATGGGTACTTGGCTTGTGGTAGCTCAATGTACCATTTGGCTACAGCACCTATGAGGGTGCGTTGGAATAGCCTTAGCCTAATCAAATCATCTACAAGGTTGTTTGATGAGTACCATAGATGAAACGTCATGATGTGGTTTTGGGGGCACTCCCCTGCCTTCCCTTCAAACTTGGGAATATCTAAGGGCAGTTTGGTTGGCATGGGAGGCCAAATTTTTTGATGGCGTATAGGGTCATTTGTTAACTGAGCCAAATCAGGCAATTTGAGATGTGCCATGAAAGACATGTTTGACCCTAGGTTGATGTGAGATGGGGCAGCCATGGTGTTGGTGTTTGAATGTGGATAATGCATCTGCATTGCTAGGGGTACTTGTGGCACCATCGTGGATGGGCCAGTGCCCCCAAGTGTGGTGGGAGGGACAATGTGGGTGGAAAGGCCATTTCCCCCATGTATGATAGGAGGGGAAGTGTAGGTGGAAGGTTCACTACCCCCTATTTGACTGTTATACCAAAAATCCTGTCACCATCATGTGATAAGACCTTTGACATACCTACTTGCCCCAAAATCCCAGCTTCTGTAGTGAAGACTAAATGGTTTCTTATCAGTCTATCATACAAATTCCCAGCACCGCTCATTGTCCCTTATATAGGAGCGATACCCATGTTTGCACTGCTTTTCATCGGTTGTCCACAAGCGGTGCCACCGCCTGTCACCCTTGGTCCATAGGCAGTTATTACCAGAATCGCTCTGTCAAAGAAGTAGAAGTGCAGTACCCTAGGTAAAAGGGTAAAAAGAGAAGCTTCTCAAGGCTTCTATATGATAAGCCTCAAGATATCTCTTATCCCTACTACTGTGGGTTGTTTGAGCTCGAGATCCCTCATCCTAGGATCTTAGAGGCCACCTCACCCACTAATTTCTCAACCATCTCTATCCATTAAAGCCCGATATATATGAGCTCATAGCCATGGTTGAGGGGGGAACATTGAAGGTATTGTTATGCTGTTGGACTAATTCTTGGCCCAAGATCATTTGGAGAGAGCATAGAGAGCTAGAGTCGGAGATTTTGGGGATGAAGTGCTAGTTTCATGGAGATGCATGTCAACACTAAGGCTTGGTTGTAAACTTCTCCATATTTCTAATGCAAGTTGATTTTCTGTCCCATATATATTGTTGATGTTTGATTTTAGATATATATTGCTAGATTCCTTAGTCACTACGATAGATTAGTAGATCATATTTTGGTTGCTTTGATCTGTTTCATGTTGAACTCTTTTGCAGGTACATAGGTGAACTATCAAGGCCTTGTATTCCAGACATCTACAATGTCTAGGGGGAGTTATCAACCTCTGTGATCTATTTGTTATGGATATAAACCATTCAGACTAGCAGAACACCTTATTGTCCACAGGAGGTGAAATATTCTGATCAACAAATGTGGCGACTCCACTGGGGAGTAGTTGTATTCAGTTGTTCTGATCGTCCTCAGTCTGCAACTCTTGTCCGAATCCAGGCTCTATTTTCTTCAACTCTTTACAGTCAAATCTACTCTCTGATTTGTATTATTCAAGTTTGAAATTTCTAGATCTGTTCATATCTGAGTTATTTCAATTTTTTATGCTTTGTTACCATATTCAATTCGACAGTATCCATCTTGATCTAGTCTGTTTTTCATCTGATCCATTGTTCTCTTTTTGTTTTGGCCATCTACAGGGAACCACAATAATGTTTTGTGCGAGGAGTGGTGCCACCGCCTGAACACAGTGGACAGTAAGCGGTGCCACCACCTGTATCCAGTTAGCAAGGAGCGGTGCTACTTTGGAAACACTCTTCCAACATCTACAAAGTGCGGTACCAGGTAGGAATTAGTCTAAAACCCCTTTTTCCTCATTTTTCTTTCTAAAAATTTGGAATTTTGATTGCTTTCAGTTATGTTATTAGGATTGTGTTATTGAATCTGATGTGTGTGCCTATTTGATGGTTTAAGATTGATTTTGAGTGGAATTTCAAAAATTTGTTTAGTCTTTTTTATTGTTCATCCACTTCTTGCTTGTGGGTTGTGTTTAAAGAAGGATTTCTTGTTTTCTAAAAGTTAGGGTTCTCATTGAACTATCTTTTCATTGCATGTACTAAAATAAGAACATTAGATTAAATTCTAGATTTCATTTCTTGCTTGCATAGTAAACTTATTTTTCTTCCCTTCAAAAAAGAAAAGTTTTTCTTGAGATTAGGACATCATATTTGAGCGTTGGATTCGGGTTTTCTGATTGGATTCATAAGCTTTCAATACCTTTATGATCTTTCATCTCTCATGCATATAGGACTTTCTTCATCAAAATAAAAAAAATGGTAGTTTTAAGTTAGATTTGCTTATGTTTTTAAGAAATTTGAAAAGTTAGAGTGCATTGGCATATACGTGTTCTTGGTGTTGTTCTTTTCAGAAAAGAGATTCTCACCCTTCCCATTTGCTTTTGGAAAGAAGAATTTGGTTTGTAGAAGTATTTGCTTGTATTTGATTTGATGTTCATGACTGTTGATTGGTGTGATTTTTTGGTCTTGAAACAAAAAGAAAAAACACTCTCTTCCCTCCCGTAACTAGGCATATTGAACAGTAAAGTGAATATTTGCACAAGCATACTGCATGGTTTTACTTTTATGTCAGAACATCATGCATTCAACTAACTACACAAGTTAAAATCAAAGGTAGTTGCAGGTTAAAATTTACATAGTAACTTGAGTGATAGGTTAGAGACATGTTCAGGTGTTGTAAAATGTAGGAGCTGCCATTATTTGTCAACATTACATTCCAAGACTCGCACGGTTCTTCCATGTACCGTCGGTATATCGAATGGCCTTTCACGTACCCTTGAGGTATATAAAAAGGTACTTCATGTACTCGATTGTATATCGGAAGGCCCCTTGTGTATGGTTATGCATTAGACAGCCCTACTACCGATTTGAGCTCCCACGTACCTTGAGTATATCGGGAGACCCCACTAGGGTACCTTATCTATTTGAGAAAATCCCTTTGGCCATATTGTTTGGATACACTGAAAACAACATTCAAGGAGATTACTATGCATGTACCCTTAAGGTATATCGTGAGTGGCACTGGCTTGACAATCCTAGTGAGAGACCTGACTTTTGAACTCCTCCTATCATTTTAAGTCTACTTGTTTTGACCTATAGTTTGAGTAGGGAAGTCTTTTGGTGTGTTTTTTCTAGATTTTCAGACCCTAGGTTAGATAGGACCTGTACACACTGGCTGAGTTAAGACAGTCCAGGAGAGTACGGGGCTTGCCACCTGATTTTAATTCTATTTTAGGAGGAAATCCAATGGAAGCTATCGACCGAGGAGCTGCTACCACCTCCCAAGTGGGAGATCATGTGGTGGAAGAAAGTGGAGTACCATATTCTTCACACTTCCCTCCCTTTTTCCAACAGCCTTCCCATGAGGATTCATCGCTCCATCCTCTCGTGGAAGATCATGTTGATGATACCCATCCGGATTTCGGTCCTAATGCTCCTTTTTGGGAGACACCTATCGGACAGGCCATTGCCTCATTTGGCACCCGTGTAAGTTCTCCTGAAAGTGAAGAAGAACACAGGAAATACTGTGCTACTATCCTCTATGCACAGGAGGTAGAAAATTAGATTGACAATATACTAGGCTCTTCACCAGTTCGTTCCACATTCCTTCCTGTGGGATATCGTTCACTAGCCAATTCTATGAGACCCATTGAACCGATTATAGATCATCCATTAACAACCCACATCCCAGGTCAAATTTCCACCCCTCTCACCTCTTATGTTATGTCTGATCCAAATCCACCCAGATATTTTACATCTGGGGCCCAACCTTCAATTCCTGTGTCTTCAGTACCTTTTAATGTTGGGGGGAAACCCCCAGCATGACCTACATTATCTGATCCTGGAGTTGTACCTAGTCAATATCAGACCTCTAACATAGAAACATGTATAGTTTGTGTCCCTCCCGCCAGCACTAATGTGGTAAATCCCCCATCTAGTTTAGGTCAGCCCTTGGGGGCACAGCCTGTGGCCATTCAGTCTTCTAGTGGTTATGGTTATCAAATACCTGTAGGTAATCATCTATATAATCCTACTAGAATTCCATTCCCTAGCAACACTTTTATGCCATGGGGGAAACCGAACTGGTCTTACATGCCATCCATGGGAGGGATACCCATACATACTGCGGGAGGTGTGGGAGGACCGCCTTATGGAGGTCCTCCCCCTTGGGGACCTAATGGTCCTGGAGGGCCTGGTGGTCCTCCTCATGGTATTGGCAGTAGTGGTCCTCAGGGACCTGGTGGCTTTCCTCCTTATTGCTCTAAAGGGTCTAGTGTCCCTCCATCTAGTGTTTCTGGTGGCTCCAGAGGTTTCCCACCTCCTAGAGGTTCCAGAGGGTCTAGTGGTCTGCCTCCTGGTGGTCCTGGTGGTCCTGGTGGCTCTGGCGGTCCTCCTCCTAGAGGCCCTAGTGGTCTTAGTGGTATTAATTCCAGAAATCAACCCCCCATGGGCGTATTTCCCAGTAATGTTTCTGTTGCAGCTGCAACAATTTCCCAAAATTCCAAAAAAAATTTAGGACCCTCCTTTTGCTTGAATTAGTTTGATTGTCTTCTTGGATTTGGTTTGAGAACGTTTCAGAAAGACTTGCTTATGCTTGGATTGATCTACAGCTATTTTTTCAATTTTCTAAAATGATTAAGAACTTCAATGGTTGATCAAACCTTCATCATTTGCCTTTAATTGCGTTTGAAGCATGCTTGAATTGGAAGTTATTTTGTTTTGATCTTCCGCCATTGCGGGTGAATCTTTGTTTTGGTCTTCCACCGTTGCGGAAGGAAATGCGTTTTCGTCTTCCGATCCGTTGGTCTTTCACATTGGCTGATTTTTGGGTTTAGATTGGAAAGACTTGTCGTTTCTTTCTCCGTCATTGCGGATGGATGTTTAGTTTTAAACTTTGACTTTTCTCCCGATTTGGTTGGCGAAATCAGCTGGTTTTTTTATTTGCATCGGAACCATTGTCAATTCTTCTTCCGCCGTTGCGAATAGATTTTCGGTTTGACTTCGATTATTTTTTCTGATTTATTTGTTTTCACGTCGGATGCTTTTTGGTTGTGCATCGGAAGTTTTTTTTGATCATTTCTTCCACCGTTGCGGCTGCCAAAGCTCTAAACTTTCTGAGCCTTTAAGTGTTGTTGCTTACGGCTTAAGTCTCATTGCGGATCGTGGGAGGATTTAATTTTCTGCCGTTGCAGATGAGGGAAGTGCCAATCTGGCTGACATGTCAATAGTTTTCTTCTGATTCAGGTTTTACTCCCGGTTATCCCCGCCGTTGCAGAAGGATTTTTGGTTCGGCCTTCAGCCATTGCGGAGAAAAATAATCTTTCATCTTCCAATACAAAACTCTCCGCCGTCCGATGTGTTCTTCGCCATGTTATCCCCACCATCGTGGATGATGTTATGTTTTGGCCTATCGCCGTTGCAGAAAGAGTTATACTTTCAGCCTCCAATTAGAAAACTCTCCAACGTCCGATCATTTAAAATTTTACCTGCTGCACATGCCACACATATATATATATACGGGGTCCGAGGGGTATTTTCTATTGTTTTTTTTTAACCGTCAAGCACTGTCATTATCGTGCGTGTCATTCTCACAAGCTGCGAAGGATCACGTTGCTGGTACCCACGTCCAGGTGGCTCGACTGTGGACGTTTGACCGCTCATCTGCCCGATTGATCACATTGGATTTCCAGGTAGGCTCGTTGGCCTTTTTCCTGTTTTCGTTTAGGTATTTGATTGATGGTTTGCTACGGGTTAGGTTGGACCACGGCCGTGTTACCTTAACCCTGTCAGTCACGAACCTATATATTTATTTGGGGGATTTTTTAGTAGTACTGTTCGCAGTGGAGGTTTTCTTTTTGTTTGACCCATAGGGTTTTTCCTAGCCGCGGTCGTCCGTTATTCGAACCTGCGCCGTTCGAGTGGGAGTTTCAGTGCAGGCGGTCGTTGTGCTGCCTGCACTGATCCACCCTTGGTGATGATGCTTGGGTAGGATTAGTTTTCCGCGGTCTCTCCCTGTAGGGTCTGGGGCTGTTTATCTCGCTGTGCGTTACCCACATTTGAAGCCCTAGCCGTTTTCACCTGCGCCGTTTCGTGCACAGTCGTTTTAATACCGGGCCGGAGGGAAATGGATATGTCATGGATATTATCCTGTTAGTCATAAAATTGCATGGGTTGGTTTTGTTAGAACACCGTTGGAATTTTGTGGCCTTCCATTGTCTTTCCCGCACAACGAAGTGACCATGGTGTGCATAGAGAGCCGAGATTTGTTGTGCATTAATGTAGATTTATTACCGTCTTCAATTAGCTGATTAAATTGTTTGATATCCTATAGAAATGATAGATTGCACATTTTTATATATAACTCTTTTCAATCATGCTAGACATATACTGATTCATTGAACAATGCGCATCATGTTTCAATAGCTCTGTTAGTAAGGTCATTTCAGCCTAGGTATACCCATATGTTAGCTTCGTTAACTAATTTATGTCATGATATACATAGAAGAAGTAAAATGCTGCACATTGTCATATAAGTGTCTGAAACTGGAATTGCTTAATGTTACAATGTTATATATGGTAGGAAGAATTTGAGCTCACAATTTCAAAGAGACAAAAGAGAAGTTCCCGACATGGGCTTAGAAGAAGAGTCCATATATGTAAACATTGAAATATCTTCCCTTATGAAGGTCGCCACCAGGCCAGAGCTGTTCCCATGCTCTGAGGTAATTGGATGGATTCTTCCCCGGGCAGATGTAACCACAATGGATCTAGAAAATGTTGAAAGACAGGGCTATGCTGCATTTAGCCCTGGATATGTGGCGTTGGCTTATCACCTGCCAGAAGCCCAAGTATTCTTATCTGATGACTGGCGGAATAGCATTAGAATGGACCTAGTAGATACTCTTAAGAGAATCATGTTGCAAGGAAAACATTACCAATACACACCCATGGGTGAGTATGATACAGCGAGCTTGAGGGCTCCTTACAGATTAATAGCTCTGATGCTTAATAGGGTCTTTGGGAGAGCTCAAGGCAGATTCTTCAAGCTAGAGTGGATACCCATCATTTTTCATGTGGCAACCCAAGGGACAATCTTCAACTGGGCCAGCCTTGTATCAAGCAGTCTTTCTTCTTGCTTGGACTCAGCCTTGGGAGGAGAGTCCCAGAAAAGGTCTGAATTTTATATGATTTCAATACTCATAGACTATATACTATGCAACCAGCCTTTCCCTGGTCTCAGGTGCAGCTGGGACAGGGAAAGAATGCCTATCTATGCTGCTTATAGACCATTGTGGGCACACCAGTACCATAGCCATTACAGAGAAGTCTGTGAGCACTTCATTATGCCACTATACACACTCATTTTCCGGAAAGAGTGTGATTGTATGTCGGAGGAGGCCATGCATGTAATAGTGGATTATGCAGACTACTATTTGACCGAACATGGCATGTACTTCAGAATGTTTGGAGGCTCGAGAGCGCCTTCCCTACTGCCAAAATATGCAACTGATTACATTGTCCATAAGGAGGCGGTCAAACAAGTGTTCCTGGATGGAATAGGTAGTTTCCTGTTCAAACATAAGAAGACTGCTTATCCTCCCTTGCCCTTCAAACTAGAAAGCTACAGGTTCACTAAGGTGAAACAAGCTGGTGAATTCGTAGAGGAGCTGGAGAAGTTCCATTTTGGTGAGATGCCCTATCACAGAAATGATTCCCACGGTAAAGTTGCTAAACATTGTAAATAAAACAAGGTGCATTTCGAGTATACTCACCATTTTGATAGGGAAGAACCTGTCTTCCGAAATGCCCCGAACATGACAGCACTGAAGAGAAGATTCACGAAGAAAATCAACACCAAAGGCAGAAAGGGGGATGAATAGGTTAAGGCTGAGGAAGAAGCCAAAAGGAGGAATGAAGAAGCCCAGAGGTTGGAAAAAGAAGCCGCAAAAAGGCTGCATACAGAAGAATAAGAAAGAAGCACCTGAGAAAGCTCAGGAAGCAACTAGAAAAGAAGCAGAGGAAGCAAAGAAGAAGCTCGATGAACATCTACAAAAGCAGGAAGCAAAAAGGATGAAATTGACACAAACAGAGACAGAACAGTCAGCCACTAGTACAACTACAGGGCAGACCCAGGATGTTGAGAACCTCGAGGTCCAAGACCTACAAGTACCTGCTGCTAGCACACCCATGGTCCCCACTCTCAAGCTGGTTCCTTTTGTGCAGAAAAAGGGAGAAGAAATTCTTGATTTCAACACTATTTATTATGATAGGGAAACAAAGAGAATAATGAAGAGGACAGAGAGGAAAGTAGAAGAAGGAAATATTCCTGGCAAAATGATAACGGATACGGATTTTATGTTAGGAACAGACCAAGATCCAAGGCTCACCTTGAGAGCTGGGACTGCACTTCTCCATGCCTTAGAAGATAACATGGACAAGGTAATAATTGACTTGGAGCAGTCCAAGAAATCCTCTGCCTAGTTAAAAGACACATTGAGGAAAGAGAGGGAAGAAAGCAACAAGCTCAAGAGGAAATATGAAGATATGAAAAGGGAAATGAAATCCTCAAGAGCTGAAGTACAGGCCCTCCAAGGAGAAATACAAGTTCTGGAAACAACTTAGGAGTCTCTAGAGAGAGTACAGAAAGAATATCAAGAGTTAAGAACTGAAAAGGAACAGCTACTGGCAAAGGTGGAGGAACTAGAAGAGTAGCAAAAGATCCTTCTGAAAGCCAATACACTGCACACCCAAGAACTGAGAAAGGAACATCAAGAACAGGTTTCTTCTTTGACAACTGCTCTGGAGGTAGCAAGATAACAACAGGTTAACCTCCAGCCATTCAAATAGCATGTCTTGGCCCAAAAGACCAAGATGCTGCAGTTATAGACTGCTGTTGAAGATGAGAGATGTAGAGTGCTGTAGATCAATGGCAGACAGGAAGAAATCTTGGAAACTGCATCTTATTTTGTGGACAGATCTCAGGATGTCCTTGAGGTCCTGACTGTAAGAATGGTGAGGTTGGTGAACAATGACGAAACTCCAGCAGAGCTTCCATCAAAAGATAAACAAGCCCTCAGGCGGGATTATGACTTAATAGAATTTGCTATTAACACCACTGAGGATTTCAAGAAAACAGTCAAGAAGACGAAGGGAGCCTGTACAGAATTTTTTAGGAGAGTCCTCATCACATACAACCGGTGCCAGGTAGAAGTCGAGCAGAGGCTAGATGATTTCCCATACCACAAATCGTTTATTGAGATGTTACAGAAAAGGAATCAGGAAGAAGAAGCAAGAGTGCAACACATCAAGGCCATTGATGACCAGATGCTGAGAAGTGAAGTGGGCCATTCAGCAATTAGTGTACAGCTTTTGGAGGACCAACTTTGGTTGAGCGCAGCCAAAGTGGAGGCTATAAAGAACCAGGCTGAGAAATTTGAAATCAATATCCAATTCTTGGAACCCTATGCATTTGAGGGCATTTCCACTGAAGCCTCGAAATGGAAGAAATTCCTTGACACCCAAGTGGGGCCCTCTTCATAAAGGAGTGGCCGCTTTTGTATTTTGTAACACTTTCGTAAATCGTTAAGGAAAATTAAACGATGGGAAATGAAGACTTGGGAAGCCCAAAGGTTACTTTGGGAAGCCCAACCATCTCACCCTTTTGTATAAATTTAATAGACTAAGAGGGAAAAAGGGCTTTTTCCCAGTTAGACTAAAAGGCTATATTGTAAGAAGAACTATTTCTCTTTGCAATAAATAAATATGGTTTTCCTGTTGGAGGAAGATTGGTGGAATGTCCTAATGTTATGCTGTGGATGTCTGAAAGATGAACTATTTTGTTTTTCCAGTTCTTGTCCCTTAACCATGAGATCGTTCTAACCCTTTGAACCTATGTTCTTGTTTCAATGATTTCTGGTTTATTTTGTGGAATGACCACCATGAGTAATGTATGCGGTTCATAAAACAACTGGCTATCTAGTTGTTGAAATATCTTTAATCGTTCATGCATTGTGGAAAGAAATATCAGCTCACTGTAGTTTCTCTTTATATTGCATGTACAATACACATTACTCACAAATAAGTTACAGTTTTCTCCTCGGGGATAGACAGGTAGATAGATATATAGTTAGTTCATTTCACTGTTGCATATGTGATATAGATGTATGTGAGCCTTAAGACCAGAGGTAAGAATCTGCGCATCACATTGTGACTGCTCCCTGCATCCTCATCATCTTACATGGTTAATTAGGCATGTGCATCTCATACATTAAGTCAAAATTACAAAAAACTCGGTGGACCGAGCCACAACCGGTAAAACTTTTGTTTTGTTACTTTGACTTACGGTAGCTGGACCGCAAACCGGATGGATTCTTGATACCAAATAGTCAATGGGATTGTTGGGAACGTTGACTGGGGAGAATCCCTTTCTGTTGTTGCCTGCAAATTTCCAGGCCTCAACAGTTCTGGCACTAGAAGGAGGGGCGCCAGTGAATGGCTGGCTGTAGAAACTTATTTTTCCGGATCCTACCTTAACAGCAGATATTTTGAAGCTTTCAACCTGACCCAAGTACCTACAGGTCTCGGTTATACCTTTGAAGTAAGAAATCCTGTTCTCACCCTGCGTTACTCTTTGCTTAGAATTTTATTCTTTTCCTTTGCTCAATGGCTGGTGTCATTGTAAATCGGCCCAACCCCCTGCCGGCATGGAGAGCTAGATCACCTCTGAACCTCACCCCTCCATTGCATAACTTACCTCAAGCTTTTGATAAGCTGCTGCCTAAGTTTGACCCTGAGGAAAAGACTGCTGTAGATGACCACTTGCAGAGTTTCTATTTAGCAGTAGAAGGGTTAAGGGCTGGGGAGTACGAAGATGTTGTCTATAGATTATTCCCTCATACCTTGAAAGGGGCAGCTGCTTCATGGTATTTTGCCCTGCCTGCAAACTCGATCCTAGACTGGAATACTTTCGAAAGGGTTTTCAGGAGTAAATACACAGCCCAAAAAATGCATGCCTCATTGATGAAAGGTCTTGGTTTGTTAAGAAAAGAGAAGAATGAAAAGGTACATAAGTTCACTCAAAGATTCTCATTATACCTAAAAAATTTCTCTGAAGCTGACAAACCCTCAGACAAGGTCTTAATTGAATATTATACATCTTCCCTAGGACTTGAGTTAGCTATGTTCACCAAGATGAAAGCCAAGCCTACATTGGTAGAGACCTATGAAGAGGCAGAAAGGGTAGAAGCTGAAATGGAAAGTGTAGAAGATTACCCTGACTTGCCTGAAGAGAAGACTACCGGGAGAAGAGATTTACTACTGTCTACACCTAAAGAGGATCACTCACATGATTATCAGGGAATGCTGAAAATGATGCAGAATCTATCCAATAGAATAATAGATCTAGAGAAAGGGAGGGAAACTCAGAAAACTCACAAACCCTATTATCCAAAAAGAGAGGATAACAATCAATGGCAAGTCCCTCCCCCACATTTACCATTAGTAAACATCACAGAAGTAGGGGGTGATAATTTCTACACTTTTCACCAACAACCTCATTCGGAAAAGAAGTGCCCTCAATGGTTGAATTCGATAACGCTGGTTATGAATCAGCTGCTATATTCTAAAGTAACCAAGAACAGTGTCAAGGAAGAGAAGAAAAACCAGGCTATGGATAATGACACTATGCTTTCATGGAATGGTATCTCGCTGTTTGACACTGAAGAGAGAGCTCTCAAAACTGAATGCACACCTACAGTAACAAAATACATAGATTTAACAATTTCAAAGATCAAAAGACTGCAAAAGAATGTCAAGAGACAAGTAGAGGTGAAGATTGAGGACAAAACACCTAGAGCCAATACCCTCAACCAAGAGGCTGAGCCAATCACTGAGACTGTCAAACCTGTAGAAGAACAGATAGGTGTTAATGAAGGAAACACTAATGAAATTAGAGAGCTTGAAGAGGATATACCTACTCAAAACCAACCAGGAGAAGAAGACATGGAACCAGGTTTGGAAGAGAAAGTGGATACCCCACCTTTTCTTTTGACCCTAGAAATTTTGAATCACAATGTGCATAATTTCTTGGTAGATTCTGGATCAGCGGTGAATGTAATGCCTCTGGAGATTTGCAAAAAGATTAATGGAAATCCAGAGTCCACTTTTTGCGAAGTAACACAATTAGACAGCACAGGGGTCAAAGTAGTGGGAGAGATGAAAAATGTCCGCATTCGTTTGTCTGCAAACAACAAGATTTGTCAATTTATTGACATTACTATGGTTGACATACCTGGTGGATATGGGCTTATTCTCAACAGATATTGGGCTGCCAGGTTAAAAGGCTATTTTGCTTCAAACTAGTCTCATTTATTGTTGCCTCTCACAGGTACCCCAAATAAGATTAAGATTTTGAGAGAGCCTTACATGAAGCATACTGTCACTAAACTAGGAAAGGGAAATGAATCTGCTGATTCTGTCCTGGGAAATTATCTGATTGAGCTTAAAATAAGACATCTTATAGAAAGAAAATCCAGTTCTGAGACTAACTATCAACCTGAGCTCCTTCAATTTCCTCAGGATGAAGGGGATGACTGTAGGATTGTAGACATGTGTTCAATTTCAAAAATAGCAGAGCTATACCATGGTTAGATATCTCATGTCTATGATCCAGCCCACCCTCTAACTCCCTAAGATAACAGGTATTCAGGAGTGGGCAAATTTTTCTTCCTTTCCTTTTGCTTTGTACATAAATAAATTGATGTTGTTTTCTTTGATGTGTTGATGCTGTTTTATTTTGATTATTTGCTTTGGTATTGTTTTCTTTTATTGCTTTGTTAACATTTATTTCAGTTTTGAATAAAGAGGCAAACGTTGGTTGCAATGGAAACATCAGGGTTCTTTATTAACTGAAATCTTGAGAAAAAGACTGTGATTTAAAACATAGAATTTCTTCTAGTAGCAGTGTTCCTAACTGGCCATGCATTCATTGAAGTCTTACTTAACCCCTGTAAATAACTCAGAAGTAAAAGAGGTTTGGAATATTATTTTGAGGCTCCATCCATTTCACATCTTAAATATCCAAGGGGGTGGCAGCAAAAGACCCACGGAAAGGAAGCAGAGTAAACAATATATCATACATAAATGATTGCATGCCATAATTTCAGAAAAGCTAAAAGCTATCAAGAGTCAAAACTCCTTAAAGAAAAACAATACATATCAAAGCAAAGTATCAAAGCATGAAGTACTAAATTGCCAAAAGATCCTCTCCGTCCGTGAGCTGAAATATGAAGTACATTGTTCACACAAAAGGACACTATGGGATAGAGGATCCTGAATTAAAACTCGGTAAGAAAGGCATATAGGAGGACTCATATGACAAGAACTAAAGTTCAAATAGCACAAAAGTGCAATTGGCATGGGAATGAGGAACAAAAGGATAACACTGTTTACTATCTTTTACAATCCTGTGGTGTCCAAGCTGGAAACTACCTAAGGACAGGCAGAATAAACCTCACTTATTTGGCCTCAAAATAGTTATTCAGACTTACAATATCTCTGATGTTACCATTTCCCAAAGAATAGAATACTTCTCAATGGTTTAAATGTTTAAGTTGGCCAACCCTGGGATACAAACGTCTAGAAGATTTCAACTTTTATTCAGACGGTCTTGCACTGGGAATGAGTTAATTCAGAAATTTGGGGTTCACCAGGTAGTTTCCAATTGTTGCAGCTACAACAATTTCCCAAAATTCCCAAAAAAAATTAGGACCCTCCTTTTGCTTGAATTAGTTTGATTATCTTCTTGGATTTGGTTTGAGAACGTTTTAGAAAGACATGCTTATTCTTGGATTGATCTATAGCTGTTTTTCAATTTTCTAAAATGATTAAGAACTTCAATGGTTGATCAAACCTTCATCATTTGCCTTTAATTGCATTTGAAGCATGCTTGAATCAGAAGGTATTTTGTTTTGATCTTCTGCCGTTGTGGGTGAATATTTGTTTTGGTCTTCCGCCCTTGCGAAAGGAAATGCGTTTTCATCTTCCGAAACGTTGGTCTTTCACATCGGCTGATTTTTGGGTTTAGATCGGAAAGACTTGTCGTTTCTTTCTCCGCCGTTGCGAATGGATGTTTAGTTTTAAACTTTGACTTTTCTCCCGATTCGGTTGGCGAAATCGGCTGGTTTTTTGTTTTGCATCGGAACCATTGTCAATTCTTCTTCCGCCGTTGCGGATAGATTTTCGGTTGACTTCGATTATTTTTTCTGATTTCTTTGTTTTCATGTCGGATTCTTTTTGGTTGTGCATCGAAATTTTTTTTGATCATTTCTTCCACCATTGCAGCTGCCAAAGCTCTAAACTTTTCGAGCCTTTAAGTGTTGTTGCTTTCGGCTTAAGTCTCATTGCGGATGGTGGGAGGCTTTACGTTTCTGCCGTTGCGGATGAGGGAAGTGCCAATCTGGCCAACATGTCAATAGTTTTCTTTCAATTCAGGTTTTACTCCCGGTTATCCCCGCCGTTGTGGAAGTATTTTTGGTTCAGCCTTCCGCTGTTGCGGAGAAAAATAAGCTTTCAGCTTCCGATACAAAACTCTCCGCCGTCCGATGTGTTCTTCGCCATGTTATCCCCATCATCGCGGATGATGTTATGTTTTGGCCTATTGCCATTGCGGAAGGAGTTATACTTTTAGCCTCCGATTAGAAAACTCTCCGATGTCCAATCTTTCAAACTTTTACCCGCCACATGTGCAACACACATATATATATATGGGGTCCAAGGGGTATTTTCTATTTATTTTTTTTAACCATCGAGCACTGTCATTGTCGTGCATGTCGTTCTCACGAGCTGCGAAGGATCCTGTTGCTGGTACCCATGTCTAGGTGGCTCAACTGTGGACGTTTGACTGTTCATCTACCCGATTGATCACATTACATTGCCAAGTAGGCTCGTTGGCCTTTTTCCCATTTTCGTTTAGGTATTTGATTGATGGTTTTCTACGGGTTAGGTTGGACCGTGGTTGTGTTACCTTAATCCTGTCAGTCATGAACCTATATATTTATTTGGGGGATTTTGTAGTAGTACTATTCATAGTGGAGGTTTTCTTTTTTGTTCGACCCATAGGGTTTTTCCTAGCCGTGGCCGTCCGTTATTCGAACCTGCTCCGTTCGAGTGGGGGTTTCGGTGCAGGCGGTCGTTGTGCTTCCTGCACCAATCCACCCTTGGTGATGATGCTTGGGTAGGATTAGTTTTTCACAGTCTCCCCCTGTAGGGCCCGGGGCTGTTTATCCCATTGTGCATTACCCACATTTGAATCCCTAGCCGTTTTCACCTGCACCGTTTTGTGTGCAGTCGTTTTGATACCGGGACAGAGGGAAATGGATATGTCATGGCTGTTAGCCTATTAGTCATAAAATTGCGTGGGCTGGTTTTGTTAGAACGTCGTTGGAATTTTGTGGCCTTCCACTGTCTTTCCCGCACAACGAAGTGACCATGGTGTGCACAGAGAGCCGAGATTTGTTGCGCATTAGTGTAGATTTATTACCGTCTTCAATCAGTTGATTAAATTCTTTGATATCCTATAGAAATGATAGATTGCACATTTTTGTATATAACTCTTTTCAATCATGCTAGACATAGACCGATTCAATGAACAATGCACATCATGTTTCAATAGCTCTATTAGTAAGGTCATTTCAGCCTAGGTATACCCATATGTTAGCTTCATTAACTAATTGTTGTCATGATATACATAGAAGAAGTAAAACGCTGCACATTTTCATATAAGTGTTTGCAACTGGAATTGCTTAATGTTACAATGTTATTTATGGCAGGAAGAATTCGAGCTCACAATGTCAAATATACAAAAGAGAAGTTCCCTACATGGGCTTAGAAGAAGAGTCCATATATGCAAACATTGAAAGATCTTCCCTTATGAAGGTCGCCACCAGGCCAGAGCTGTTCCCATGCTCTGAGGTAATTGGCTAGATTCTACCCCAGGCAGATGTAACCACAATGATTCTGGAAAATGTTGAAAGACAGGGCTATGCTGCATTTAGCCCTAGATATGTGGCGTTGGATTATCACCTTCTAGAAGCCCAAGTATTCTTATTTGATGACTGGATGAATAGCATTAGAATGGACCTGGTAGAGACTCTTAAGAGAATGCTGTTGCAGGGAAAACATTACCGATACAGACCCATAGGTGAGTATGATACAACGAGCTTGAGGGCTCCCTACATATTTATAGCTCTGATGCTTAATAGGGTCTTTGGGAGATCTCATGGCAGATTCTTCAAGCTAGAGTGGATACCCATCATTTTTCATGTGGAAACCCAAGGGACAATATTCAACTGGGCCAGCCTTGTATCAAGCAGTATTTCTTCTTGCTTGGCCTCAGCCTTGGGAGGAGAGTCCCAAAAAAGGTCTGAATTTTATATGATTTCAATACTCATAGACTGTATACTATGCAACCAGCCTTTCCCTGGTCTCAGGTGCATCTGGGACAGGGAAAGAATGCCTGTCTATGCTGCTTATAGACCATTGTGGGCACACCAGTACCATAGCCATTACAGAGAAGTCTATGAGCACTTCATTATGCCACTATACACACTCATTTTCCGGAAAGAGTGTGATTGTATGTCAGAGGAGGCCATGCAAGTAATAGTGGATTATGCAAACTACTATTTGACTGAACATGGCATGTACTTCAGAATGTTTGGAGGCTTGAGAGCACCTTCCCTACTACCAAAATATGCAACTGATTACATTGTCCATAAGAAGGTGGTCAGACAAGTGTTCCTGGATGGAATAGGCAGTTTCCTATTCGAACACAAGAAGACTGCTTATCCTCCCTTGCCCTTCAGAATAGGAAGCTACAGGTTCACTAAGGTGAAACAAGCTGGTGAATTCGTAGAGGAGCTAGAGAAGTTCCATTTTGGCGAGATTCCCTATCACAGAAATGATTCCCATGGTAAAGTTACTGAACATTGTAAAGAAAACAAGGTTCATTTTGAGTATACTCACCATTTTGATAGGGAATAATCTGTCTTCCGAAATGCCTCGAACATGATAGCACTTAAGAGAAGATTCACGAATAAAATCACCACCAAAGGCGGAAAGGGGGATGAACAGGTTAAGGCTGAGGAAGAAGCCAAAAGGAGGAATGAAGAAGCCCAGAGGTTGGCAAAAGAAGCCGCAGAAAGGCTGCATACAGAAGAAGAAGAAATAAGAGGTTCCCAGGAAGCAGCTGAGAAAGCTCAGGAAGCAGCTAGAAAAGAAGCAGAGGAAGCAAAGAGGAAGCTCGATGAAGAGCTACAAAAGCAGGAAGCATAAAGGCTAAAATTGACACAAACAGAGATAGAACAATCAGCCACTGGTACAGCTACAGGGCAGACCCAGGATGTTGAGAACCCCGAGGTCCAAGACCTATAAGTACCTGCTGCTAGCACACCCATGGTCCCCACTCTCAAGTTGTTTCCTTTTGTGCAGAAAAAGGGAGAAGAAATCCCCAATTTCAACACTGTTTATTATAATAGGGCAACGAAGAGAATAATGAAGAGGACAGAGAGGAAAGTATAAGCAGGAAATATGCCTGGAAAAATGATAATGGATACGACTGTTATGTTAGGAACAGAACAAGATCCAAGGCTCAACCTGAGAGCTGGGACTGCACTTCTCCACGTCTCAGAAGATAACATGGACAAGGTAATAACTGAATTGGAGCAGTCCAAGAAATCCTCTGCCCAGTTAAAAGACACATTGAGGAAAGAGAGGGAAGAACGCAACAAGCTCAAGAGGAAATATGAAGATATGCAAAGGGAAATGAAATCCTCAAGAGCTAAAGTACAGGCCCTCCAAGGATAAATACAAGTTCTGGAAACAACTCGGGAGTCTCTAGAGAGAGTACATAAAGAATATCAAGAGTTAAGAATTGAAAAGGAACATCTACTGCCAAAGGTGGAGGAACTAGAAGAGCAGCAAAAGATCCTTTTGGAAGCCAATACGATGCACACCCAAGAACTAAAAAAGGAACATCAAGAATAGGTTTCTTCTTTGACAACTACTCTAGAGGAAGCAAGAGAACAGCAGGTTAACCTCCAGCCATTCAAAGAGCATGTCTTGGCCCAAAAGACCAAGATGCTGTAGTTACAGACTGTTGTTGAAGATGAGAGATGTAGAGTGCTGCAGATTGATGGCAGACTGGAAGAAATCTTGGAAACTGCATCTTATTTTGTGGAGAGATCTCAGGATTTCCTCGAGGTCCTGATTGCAAGAATGGTGAGGTTGGAGAACAACGAGGAAACTCCAGCAGAGCTGCCATCAAAAGATAAACAAGCCCTCGGGCGGGATTACGACTTAATAGAATTTGCTATTAACACCGCCAAGGATTTCAAGAAAACAGTCAAGAAGACGAAGGGAGCCTGTACGGAATTTTTTAGGAGTCCTCATCACATACAACTGGTGCCAGGTAGAAGATGAGCAGAGGCTGGATGATTTCCCAGACCACAATTCGTTTATGGAGATGTTATAGAAAAGGCATCAGAAAGAAGAAGCAAGAGTGCAACGTATCAAGGCCATTGATGACCATATGCTGAGAAGTGAAGTGGGCCATTCAGTAGTTAGTGTACAACTTTTGGAGGACCAAATTTGGTTGAGCGCATCCAAAGTGGAGGCTATAAAGAACCAGGTTGAGAAATTTGAAATCAATATTCAATTCTTGGAACCCTGCGCATTTGAGGGCATTTCCACTGAAGCCTCGAAATGGAAGAAATTCCTTGACACCCAAGTGGGGCCCTCTTCATAAAGGAGTGGTCTCTTTTGTATTTTGTAACACCTTTGTAAATTGTTAAGGAAAATTAAACGATGGGAAATGAAGAGTTGGGAAGCCCAAAGGTTACTTTGGGAATCCCAACCATCTCACCCTTTTGTATAAATGTAATAGACTAAGAGGGAAAAAGGGCTTTTTCCCAATTAGACTAAAAGGCTATATTGTAAGAAGAACTATTTCTCTTTGCAATAAAGAAATATGGTTTTCCTGTTGGAGGAATATTGGTGGAATGTCCTAATGTTATGCTGTGGATGGCTAAAAGATGAACTATTTTGTTTTTCCAATTCTTGTCCCTTAACCGTGAGATCGTTCTAAACCTTTGAACCTATGTTCTTGTTTAAATGATTTCTGGTTTATTTTGTGGAATGACCACCATGAGTAATGTATGCGGTTCATAAAACAACTTGCTATCTAGTTGTTGAAATATCTTTAATCGTTCATGCATTGCAGAAAGAAATATCAGCTAACTGTAGTTTCTCTTTATATTGCATGTACAATACACATTACTCACAAATAATTTACAGTTTGCTCCTCGGGGATAGATAGGTAGATAGATAGATAGTTAGTTCATTTCATTGTTGCGTATGTGATATAGATGTATGTGAGCCTTAAGACGAGAGGTAAGAACCTGTGCATCACATTGTGACTGATCCCTGTATCCTCATCACCTTGCATGGTTAATTAGGCATGTGCATCTCATACATTAATTCAAAATTACAAAAAACTCGGTGGACTGGGCCACAACCGGTAAAACTTTTGTTTTGTTACTTTGACTTATGGTAGCCAGACCACAAACTGGACGGATTCCCTATACCAAACAGTCAATGGGCTAGTTGGGAACGTTGACTGGGGAGAATCCCTTTCTTTTGTTGCCTACAAATTTCCAGGCCTCAACAGTTTCCTCACAACAACCTGTTTTTCAGTCAACCTATGGCCCTACTAGTAATTTCATGCCATAGCAATATTACCAGTATGTGCAGCCCAATAGACAGTTACCTTTCCTTGCAACTTTGGAATTTCCTGATTTGTCCAAGTTTATTAATGATCCCATTCAACACAATCCCTCGTGGCCTCCCATTTCGGTAAACTTACCATCATACATTCCAAAATTCGATGGGAAGCAGGGTGAAGATCCGTGGAACCATGTCATGACTTTTCATTTGTGGTGTTCCTCGAACTCCCTCATGGATGATTCCATTTGGTTACTACTCTTTCAGTGAACTTTGACTGGTACGGCCACGAAGTGGTATATTGAACTCCCACAACATTCATTTGTGGATTTTGGCTCGTTGGCAATTGTATTTCTTACGCACTTTCAGCTCCCTATTCATTATGAAACGAGCACTGATCTTTTAACTTCTCTACGACAGAAAACCTCCACTGACATTTATGATCATATTCATGAGTGGAGAAGGCGAATAAGGCTTATTAAGGCCCCTATTCCAGATCAGTTGTTAGCTAATTGGTTCACTAATTCCTTGTTGCCTCCCATTTCCTAAGATGTGGCCATGGGTGGTACCGTTACTAAAGAGCAGGATATTAGTTGGGATCAATACCTAGACTTGGTTTATTCCTAGTCTGGGACCCTTTATGACCTGATTCCTCAAGCTCCTTGCCCTAGCATTGACCCTGCCAAGCCATCAGTAGAAGTACCTATTGACGGGATTGTTTGTTCAATCTAGTCCCCATCTATAGTGAAACCTACCAAGAAAACCCAACCTGCTACTCCTTTGACTCCTAAGGTTTCTGCCGAGGTCAATTCTAGTCAAAGTACTCAAACCTCGAGCAATAAAAAGAAAGGTAAAAATCGAAACAAAAAACCTGGAAATGAGTAGGAGACCCCACAATCAAACCATAATGACAACAACACAGGGAAAAGGAAGGCTAAATACCCTTGTCTGTTATGTGGTGGTGACCACTTTTCTAAGGAGTGTCCCCGTCGGGATGAAATCTCCTAGTTTTTGAAGTCTAACCCCGCACCTGCAATACTTACGGATCCTTTCCCCTCTCAACAACAACTGGTAGACCATATGTCGAAATAGGGTAACTCCAATTCATCAGAGGAAATTCATATGATGTCCTCAGATACCATCCATCTACAAACTCGAAGCCAGAATTATGATAAACCTGTAGATAAGCAAGAAGACCAATCTTCTTCAGGGAAAGCTCCCTTCACTAGTTCTCCATAATCCTTGTCTACTATTCCCTTGTCTATCGAGAAGCCTACTCTCGACATGATTTTGCACCCACTAAAGAGTACTCTTCGGAAGGTTGTCTTTAATCCCAATGCCTGAGCTGCTCAATTCTATAATGTGGTTGAAGATCTCGCTCAGGCACCTTGTGCGATGTCTACCCTAGAAGTACTCCAAAGTTGCACTACATAGTGCAAGAACTTGTTGACCGCATTAGGAGCTGTAGACCCAGATAACACTAACTTGATTCACTTCAATGTTGAGAACTATAAACCTAGATTACCACATAAAATTGCTTTTCAGATCATTACAAAAGTAGTGGGAAAGAAAGTCTTTTGAACAGTACTAGATGAAGGAGCTTCGACCTCAGTGTTATCTCTAACTTGTTGGAAAGCTCTTTCCTCTACCGAGCTTGTTACATCACCTACGACCCTTAAAGCCTTTGATGGATGAGGATTCCAACCCCATGGCCTCATATCAGCCCTAGTGGTCGAGCTGGGGGGAAAAACCAGTTCCATCCAAGTAGAAGTGGTAGATGCCCCTTTCAATTATAACCTCCTTTTAGGAAGGAATTGGTTCTATTCCATGAATGCCATTTCTTCAACAGTATTCTAAACGGTCCAATTCCCGCATCTTGAGAGAATTGTTACTATTGACCAGCTTGATTTCTATACGCCGGATGTTACTACATCTACAGATAATAACATCCCCATGTTAGGTTAGTCCCCTCCTCCTTACCAGTCGATTGGGGTACGTATGATGAAGGATTCATCCCTTATGGGGATTTTTCCCTCCACTCCTCCTAGCATGGATACTGCGATAGTACATATGATCGCTTCATTTGATATTGAGCCCCAGGGCACAAATGTTGTTGATTCCACCTTGTTGAGCCCACACGAAGCTATGTATGACACCATTCAAACTTGTTTCAATGATCACACTAATGACATTCATTTAGTGGCTTTGGATCCTTACCATTTACCATACTGGTTAGCACCTTCTCTTCTGGTTCTAGACTATCTATCCATGAATTTTCCTTCCAACGAGTCCATTATAGAGGTCATGAAAACATGTGAGCCCATTTGGGAGGATCACCATCATAGATCCATGTTCCTCCCCAATACCAGTTTGGGCAGCTATGATTTTGCATCCTTGTTTCCTACTGATATTTTCAACGTTCCGCAAAGTCCTATATTGTTGCAAGATATAGATTCTGAAGGAAACCTTTGCAACATTACTGAAATGAACCCAATTGACATATTAGTGTAGCTAGGGTTTTCACCCTAGCTTGTGCTGATGAGCACCTACTAAGGAATCTGAAATCCTTAGTAGCAGTTCAATGAAGTAAATAAAAACTAGACTGAAATGAAAACTAAGCTAAAGCAGTAAACATAAATAACATGAAATAAGAACAGCAAATAAATGTGTAATGGTGTTTTGATTAAGATTACCTCCAATGAAGAGGTTGGTGGAGTCCGTTGCGCTGATCCGATGTCGGTGGCTCCGAGCTCCAAGCTGCTCCTTCTCCTTCTCCGATGGTGGAAAATAGGCCAAAAAGGGTTCTCAAAGGTGAAAATAGCTTGATGGTAAGCTAGGGTTTCACGAGATGTTTTGGCAGAGTAAGGGTGCTTATGACTGTGGATGTGAAATGAGGGGTCTCCACCACTTATTTATAGTTTTTTGGTGGTGGAATGCTAGCCCATGGTTTTTTGGAAACCATGTGGGTTAGGGCAGCTTGTTTAGGGTTTTTACTGTTTTAGGGTTTTCCTCCTTTTCCCTCATTATTTTTATTCCTTTTCTTCCCTTTTGGGGATTTTTGCTATTTTTAGAGGAATTTTGGTTATTTTTGGAGGAAAAAGGGGTTTTTGGGCCTTTTGG
>LPNX010839654.1:151336-213382 GCA_001517045.1 Pseudotsuga menziesii
AGTATATATTTCTCATCTACTAGTGGTGCTCATGATAGCACATCACTAATCGAGCCATCCTGTGAAGTAGCCTACTGAATCGGCCTGGTACTCCCACCGTAGATCTCTGATATCTAGTCGGGAGATCATCTATGTCAGCATCTGGGATGTCCAGAGTCAACCTCTCGAGGTTCTCCTCCATATCCTTGGTGATATCATTACCTTGTGGCACAAAGTGAGCTCCAGCTCACTTGTCTAATGGAGATGCTCCTCCAGGCCTCGCTACTCCAACATCTGCATGAAGACAAATGGGTCTCGTCACTTATCATAAAAAAAATTAAAACATAAAAAACATAAAAAAATTTTCCATGTTTAGGGTTTCTTGTTTCTTACCAATGTCTCCCCACTTCCATCCAAGTGGGAGTGGTAGGTCAGGATCACCTATAAAATCTATGCCCGCATAGGCATAGTCCTCGATCATGAGCATCTAATCCCGTAGCCATCTGAAGAACCCATCAATGAACTTCACTCTGCCCCTACCCGCTCCTGTGCGAGGCATGACCTGGACCCACCTCAACATGCAGGGATCCCGTGCTCTTAGACTCTGAAAATTCACTTGGGGCCTCATCTAGGGGACCTGCTAAAAGAAGAAACAAGCTAAGATGGAACCAAAGTCGAACTACTTCAGCTCTCCCTACCGACATTTAGTCAGTTGATCCTTGAAGATTGGAAGCAATGCTTCCACCCAGTTGAACACTGTAGGTGCCATTGCCTCTAGGGCATACAAAATATGTTCCCTGGAAGCCTGATGTACACCCTAGCTCCCTACCACCCTCTGCATGGTGAACATAATGATCCATAGAGCCTTGTGTGTCACTGCCCTGATGGGGATTTTCTTCCCCGATGTACCTGTACTTGGTGTGCAGTGTCGATCTATGAGCTCTCTGGTGGTAATGTCCCCACCACGGGAATCTATCAGTGAGATAGGGGCACCCTGTCTTGATAGGCCAGTTAGGAATTAGATGTCCTCTACCTCCACTGTAAGTATATGTTCCCCCACCTCGAAATACTGCTGTTCTGGATTCCACATTCTCAGTATGTGTTCCAGTAGTCTCTCATGGGACACCATGCTTGGTTTCCGAAATAAATTTAAAATTCCACAGTTTCAGAGTGCAAAAATACATGGGAAATACACACCAGATTCCTTTCAGCAGTGGCATCCTCATCATCATGAGTTCTTTCCTTCCATATCACCATATTTTGGAAGCATAGACCTACCAAAACAACAATGGTTTACATCAATATCATCCTTAAATAATTATAAATCAAAAGAATGAGCTAGTTTTGTATATATCATTGGTTAAATTTCTCCATGGCCGACACCGCCTATGCTCTGTTGGAGACAGGTAGTGGCACTTCCTGTTCACCTTGTTTTTGGCACAGTTCTCGGGCTGAACCGCCTATCCTGCAAGGGGTAGCCATGGTGCCTGCAAATAGGATTTTAGGGCTTTCCAAATAGGCCTAAAACCCCATCAAATCCCAAAATAAAAGCTATGAAATGAAATAATAAGTTCTTAGCTCTTACCTGCAACTGACGAGACTAAAAACAGATGGTGGAAACTCCCGGTATCAGCTATGGAAGATCTGGCTAAAAAATGCTCCAAGTGCTCTCTGCCAAGAGGTAAATAGTTAAATGTTTGGTTTTTTACTATTTACTTGCCTTATATAGACATTTTTTGGGTGTGACTTAGTATAGTTTTGATATTACATCATGTTCTGGTTAAACTCTATTTCTCGTAATCCTGTAATGTTGATTCTGGATGCATTTAACACTTGTTTATGAGTCGTCTACAAGTTGAATTTCGTAAAAGATTTGGAAAGTTTGTTTATGGATTTTTTGTACTTTCACAAAACGGAAAAGGTCATTGAGTGTTTATTACGACACTTTCTCACGCTTGTTAAAATCTAGTATCAAAGTTCCAAGTCTAGTTCAAGTTTCTTTCCAGGCTTGTAAAATACAATATTGTGTAAAGAAACGTTATGGAGTCTTCTTTTCACATCTTCTTTCAGACTCCTTAAACATGAAAAGATAGTCAAGTCCATTTCTGAATCTTTCCAGGCTCGTAAAAAGTGACATTGTGTAAAGAAAATTCATGGATTTCTCTTTAAACCCTTTTTAGACTCCCTAAATATTAAAAGATCGTCGAGCGATCTTGTCTTCTTAACGCTCGTTAAAGTATTTGAAGAGTCGTATATCTGACGGTAGGTTATCTCTTTCTCGGTTTGGATAGTACTATTTACAAGAAAGGATCACTCCAGCCAGTCATGATTGGAAGAGTTCTCTAAGGTATGGTTTTACACTTTTTCGAGACTTAGAGACTAAATCATATGAAAAAGGACCCCCATGGAGTCTTCTTCTGTATTCGTTCAGACTCTCTAAACATGAACAATACCGAGTTTTCTTTCAGTGGACTCGTTAACATTGAGATACCCATTTTGAGAATGAACCCATCCTCTCTCAGGTTCATAAAACATGTGAGATTGGACTTGTCTTCTGACAAGCTATATCGAGTGTTTGTTACCCTCTTTCAACTCGTAAAACCGAAAAGAGGCACTCATCGATCATGATGGGGGAAATCGGAAAGGGAATCATTTTGCAAATAATGGCATTTGTTTGTCGTTACCTTTGAACATGGCACTTGTCTATACAATCATGTCAGTCAATTGGGTATTCAGCTGATCTCCGTGACGATCCACTTTCAT
The DNA here is from genome assembly GCA_001517045.1 of Pseudotsuga menziesii. Classification (NCBI taxonomy): domain Eukaryota; kingdom Viridiplantae; phylum Streptophyta; class Pinopsida; order Pinales; family Pinaceae; genus Pseudotsuga; species Pseudotsuga menziesii. The sequence continues at coordinate 154,079 of LPNX010839654.1, forward strand.
GAGTCATGTCAATCCTTTGAGTCTTTCAAAAGAATGAATTGTCCACTGTTGCATTGTGTATCTATCCTATTTAGTCATGCTGCCAAGTCATCTTGTCGTGTCACCCGATGTTCAAAGGGAATCTAAAGAATTCTTATCTCTACAGTATACATAGCCTTTGTGTCAGTATATTTGAGTCAGTCATATGGTTACTATGTTCACATCGTTTCAGAACTATGTTCCGAGTTTTGTGTTGTTGATGTGGGACTCATCATGGCCCTTCTTTGACGAGACTATTCCTGTTGACATCAGCTCATTATCTGGGAAATAGTCTTAGAAACAATATTTAGTACCTTGAGATCTATATGCCTTAATGATAGATTCTCTCACTCTCGACATTGGTTCACATCATTGACCTTTGATCGATAGAATCGACTAGGTGTTCAATGTCAGGACATCTATTCGTACTCAGTAGATTGTACTAGGGTACCTTGGGAATCATTGACATTAATGTTGATCTCCCTCCCACTTGTTAACAATTCATATCATTGGCCAGTAATCAAGTGGTTTCTACCATGTTTGAATTCACATCATTGTAATCACATGGATAGAATCATACTTTGTGGAAGACGAGACGAAGACCCTGGGTATCTTTTTAAAAGCACTCGTTGCTTTTCCCCTAGGTTGTAATGGAGTTTTGTATATCTAGCATGGATCCATATTTGTATGGTTGTGTCTATGCTCAAATTTGTGTCTGTATGACATAGATCTACGTTGTATGTCTGGTAGCTATGTCCAAGTTTGAGTCCTCTATCACATGGATCTATGCTATATTCTAGTAGCCATGCTTGTTTATTCCACTCATGAATCTGCCTTATATTGGTTTGTAGCTATGAGTTTGGTTACTTGTGTCTATGAGTCAACATACTGATGTAATACAAATTCCTACTTGACCGCATGCTCTGATCGAGCCAACATTTTCATCTCCTAGCAATGACTTGTTCTCAAAGCTCTCGTTTATCGTATCACTCTAAGACTCATGTTTTGGGGGGCATTCTATTATACCAAAATCCTGTCACCATCATGTGATAATACCTTTGATATACCTACTTGCCCTAAAATCCCAGCTTCCGGAGTGAAGACTAAATGGTTTCTTATCAGTCTATCATAAAAATTCCCAGCACCGCTCATCATCCCTTATCCAAGAGCGGTACCCCTGTTCGTAGTGCTTTTCATCAGTTGTCCACAAGCAGTGCCACCGCCTGTCACCCTTGGTCCATAGGTGGTTATTACTAGAACCACTCTGTCAAAGAAGGAGAAGCGTGGTACCCTGGGTAAAAGGGTAAAAATAGAAGCTTCTCGAGGCTTCTAGATGATCAGCCTCGAGATATCTCTTATCCCTACTACTGTGGGTTGGTTGAGCTCAAGATCCCTCATCCTAGGATCTTATAGGCCACCTCACCCACTAATTTCTCAACCATTTCTATACATTAAAGCCCTATATATATGAGCTCATAGCCATGGTTGAGGGGGGAACATTGAACGTATTGTTATGCTGCTGGACTGATTCTTGGCCCAAGATCATTTGGAGAGAGCATAGAGAGCTAGAGTCGGAGCTTTTGGGGATGAAGAGTTGGTTTCATGGAGATGCATGTCAACACTAAGGCTTGGTTGTAAACTTCTTCATATTTCTAATGCAAGTTGATTTTATGTCCCATATATATTGTTGATGTTTGATTTCAGATATATATTGCTAGATTCCTTAGTCACTAGCATAGATTAGTAGATCATATTTTGGTTTCTTTGATCTGTTCCATGTTGAACTCTTTTGCAGGTACACAGGTGAACTATCAAGGCCTTGTATTCCATATATCTACAGCATCTAGGGGGATTTATCAACCTCTTTGATCTATTTGTTCTGTATCTGAACCATTCAGACCAACAAAACACCTTGTTGTTTGTAGGAGGTGAAATATTCCGATCAACAGTGACAGGAGGGGCAGTGTATGTGGAAGGGCCACTGCTCCCATGTGTTGCAGGTGGGATATCTTGAGTGGCCACTATGGGTGGTGGAAGCTAACAGATGAAATTTTTCATGACTATGCTGGGGCCACTTATAGGGTTGTTGGTGATAGTTTGTGGTGTGGACATGGGTCCACTAGCTATGGCTATGCCGAAAAATGGATCCAGGTTTGCACCAGCCATGGGGCTTGATGGTGCAATGTGTAGGTCTGGTTGAGATTGATATGGGTATGAATCTAAATCAAAGGCTGTGTGGTGTTCTGATGGTGTTGGAGGGGTCGAGAATGGTCTCGACGATGTCGGTTCAATGACTCGAAGTGTGGTGGTTGACCTCTTAGGCATGAGGAAGAGCGTGAGGGATCAATTGTGTTAAATTTGTATATCAAATTGGTGGAAATGATTTTTTGGACCCTAGTTTCAATGGCTTCCTATTGGCTGAAGGTGGTCACTTGGCCACCAAGACTGCCAGAAGACAGCGCTTGGCTTTTTCCTCACGGGCGTTCTACCCAATCAGTGGGGGTCGTTGCTCATTTCTCTTGGTAATTCCTCTCAGTGGCTAGCTACTTTGGGGTTCCCATGCTACTGCTCACAATGAGTTTCTAGGATGAGCCCAAGTACTTCCCATGGTTGAGGCAGCCAGGGACTTATGTCCTCCAATATTACAGATTTTTAAGTTAGTGTAAATTTTTAAATTGTAGTGTCTCTCTTAGCGTCATGAACTGAGTTGGGTTGATTTACATGGTATGATGTGTATGTATTTTTTTTTTCTATTATCTGGTGGCTGTAGATGGTTTATGAATATTTCACAAAGTTCATGTCATTGTGGATGGAAGTAGTAAATAAACAGAAATTTTGTAGACATATACCATTTTTTATCCTAAATTGTGATAGCCTGAATAGGTGACTACCTTACACCTATATTCCGCTTCAACCAGGAGAAGGTACTGGGCTCTCAACATAATGGGACTAATCCCATATGTAGATCCACAGGTCACCTTCTAGATGCAAGGTTGGTCAATAGGGAGGACACTGAGCGCTGTGAGAATCCCTCCCTCTCTAACCCCTTTACCTTCCAAGTCACCTGTCTTTATTGATTTTGAACAATATTGGGTGAAGTCCCTATTACTATACAAGCTATGCCCTTTGTCTTATCCCAGAATACCTTGAAGGGTGATGACTGGGTAGAGGAGGAAGGGTAAGCAAGATTGTTGATTTTAAGTGAGTTTAGTTCAAACTATATTCATTAACCCATTAAATTTTTAATTTACAATTTGTTATGTACATGAAATTGACATTAACATAAACAGAAATAGAAATGAAACAATTCAGGTGGACAGAGATGGCTAATCTGCACTGACAATCCTTAATTATTGAAAACCCAATTCTGAGTGATAGATCACACGTTTCGGGTCAAATGTGGCGAGGGGGTCGCCAATTTTTTCCAGAAATAGGCGAGGGGGTCGCTCAGATTTTGCAGACATAAGAAGGATGTATTTTGGAAGGGGTTTGCACATTTCAAGGGTAAAAGGGTGACATCGTTACACCTATGAGGCCCAAATGAGTGACCTGGTCCCCTATCTGGGACCAATAAGTACGACCTGCTCCGAAAGGTGAGATGTTTTGACCTTGAGTCAGATCCGGTCGACAGTAACTTGTACTATGGCCAAATGGACTCGGATTTGCCTTGTGGAGGCTTGACAGTAACAGAAAATGTAAATAAACAAGATTTTAAACTAGATTTAACAAAAAAAATGATCTGCGGAAAAAAACTAAACTAAAACTTGAAATTTTGAAAAATAGACCCAGGGATCCTATGGGATCGACCTGGTATGGTCGCCAGTTCTATAGTAGGGATTTCTCCCTTGCTACAGGGCAGGAATGGCTACCTTCCATCTATAGGATGGAAGGATAGGTTCCTAGTGGTAAATGCAAATAAAAATGAAACTTAAAGAAAGCAAAGGATAGACAAGAAAAGATATGGAATGGCTGGAAACCCCTCCGCAAACACTGTTAGGATTTAGCTCCAACAACCTGCAAACAAATGTTAGAACCAAAATACCTGCAACAACATGTTAGAAACAAACCTACAAATAAACCATGGATTAGAAAACAAATAAAATACTAAATCAAATATAGAAAATAACACTAGTATACCTTCTCTTGATGGAATGGGCTACCATGCCCTAGCTTGGAGAAGCACCTCTCTTGTATGGGGGAGCTATGGCTCAATGGGTGATCGAGGAAAGGGAGTGTGGGTGGCTTGAGAGACAATGGGTCTCAAGGCATCCACTCATGCAGCATAATAGTTTGCAAGGAAAAAGTGTTTTGAGAGTGACCCCCACCCCGCTATTTATAGCTTTTTTTGGGCTTTTTAGGGTTTTAGGCCCCTTGTTAGGGATTTAGCCCCTTTTTTGAGCTTTTAGCCCCTTCCACCCTATAGTTAGCTCCTTTTGGGTTTTTTAGCTCCTTTGAGGGGTTTTAGCCCCTTCCACCCTATAGTTAGCTCCTTTTGGGGTTTTTAGCTCCTTTGAGGGGTTTTAGCCCCTTTTTGGAGGCTTTAGCCCCTAGGAGAACTATTTAGGCTCTTTTTGGGGGGTTTTAAGCCCTTTTGCTCATTCTTAAGCCTTTTTGAGGGTGTAGGAGTCCAATGGGGTGAAATGAGGGTCATGTATGGGGGTCCTTGGGTGGTGTAGGACACATAGAGCTAAATGAGGGATTTTTCAGGTTAACACTCCATAGATCCATTTATCTCACAAATTGAAACATCCACGGTAGAACCTACTATACCTCTAGGATTCAATAAAAACATGATTGATCAGAGGAAGATCTCTCCTGAAAAAGAATGTTCGGACAGCCCATTATCACCTCAAAAGGATCCCCCTAGGTATATTTACATTAGAAATCCAGCCTATATGGAGAGACGGGAAGAGATCGAAGATCATGATGAAGTTAGAAATGAAGAAGGAGAAGGGGAAAATTGAACCGAGGATACTTCGAGTTCCCTATTTTGGACACTATATAGGATGTAACTATGAAAAATATCCATCCTCCTTCCTTACCTAATTTCTATGGAAAAAATAATGAGCACCTAGACAAATTCTTGTAGTAGGTATTTCTCCCTTACTATAGGGCAGGAATGGCTACCTTGCATCTATAGGACGGAAGGATAGGTTCCTGGATGGAAATGCAGAAAAGAAAAGCAGAAATGAGGCTGAACAGTAATGAAAAATCAAATGGAGAACCCCTCTGCAAACAATGTTAGGGTTCTGCTCCAATAACCTACAAAAACATATTAGAAAACCTACAAAGAGAAAATGAAAACCTGTAAACAAGCAATGGATTAGATAAAAGCCAATACACAAAACAAAATACACATGTATACCTTATCTTTGGTGCAATGGGCTGTTAAACCAAAAAATCCATCACTTAGCTCTACATGCCCTACACCATAGAAGGACACCCATACATGACCTTTGTAACACCCCATTAGACCCGAACACCCTCAAAAAGGCTTAAAAACGAGTAAAAGGGCTTAAAAACCCCAAAAAGGAGCCTAAATAACTCTCCTAGGGGCTAAAGCCTCCAAAAGGGGGCTAAAACCCCTCAAATGAGCCTAAAACCCTAAAAGGAGCTAAAGTTAGGGCAGAAGGAGCTAAAATCCCCAAAAAAGGGGCTAAATCCCTGACCAAGGGCTTAAAACCCTAAAAATCCCAAAAAAAAAACTATAAAAGGAGGGGTGGGGGTCACTCTCAAACAACTCTTCTCTTGCATACTGTTTATGCTTCCTATGGATGCCTTGAGACTCTTTTCCTCTCAAGCCACCCACATCCCCCTCTAATCCACTCATCTTCCCCATTGTTCCATAGCTCCTCCATTGCTAAGTGAGATAGAGAGGTGCTTCCTCCAGCCAGGGCATGGTGGCCCATTGCACCAAAGAAGAGGTATACCACTATTTGTTTATGTGTTTTATTTAGTATTTTTAGTCATTTTCCTAACACATATTTGTTGCAGGTTTGATTTCTAACATGTTTTGCAGGTTTATTGTTGTTTAATAGTTTTTTGCAGGTTCTCGGAGCAAATCTCTAACCCTGTTTGCAGAGGGGCTCACTGCCATTGCTTTCTGTTTCTTTTATTCCTTTCTGTTTCCTTTTTCTTTCATGTATTTTCAAGAAGGAACCTACCCTTCAATCCTATATATGGAAGAGAGCCATTCCTGCCCCTGTAACAAGGAGAAATCCCTGCTACAGAATTGACGACCATACCAGGTCGATCCCACAGGATCCCTGGTTCAGTTTTTTTTTTAAATTTCAAGTTTATTTTAGTTTATGCCCTAGTTTTAAAATTTCTTGTTAGATCTAGGTTAAATATTGTTTGATTTTGGTTTCTATTACCATTGAAGCCTCTCTAAGGAAAATCCAAGTCTGTGTGGCCATAGTACAGGTTACTGTCGGTCGAATCTGACTCAGGATCAGAAAAACCCCAAATCTAGAGCAGGTCGCACTTATCAGGCCTAAACAGGGGACCAAGTCTCTCATTTAGGCCTCATAGGTGCGACCAGGTCGCCCTTTTTCCTCTGAAAGGTGCGACTTTAGTCAGAAGGACATACCGCTTCTGTTTTTTAAATCTGTGCAACCCCCTTGCCTTTTTCAGGAAGAATTTGGAGACCCCCTCACCACATTTGGCCCGAAACATGTGGTTTGTCACTCAGAAGTTAATTTTTAAGTTATTAGGGACTATCAGTATGGCTCAGCTGCCTTTATCCAGCACAGTAGTTCCATTTCTTTTGCTATTTTAATTTACAACAATTCCATGTACAAACAAAGTGTAAATTCCAAAAAAAAATTAATGGCTTAATGAATGTAGCTTAACTAAACTTGACATAAAATTAACAGTCTTGCGTTCCCTTCCTCCTCTACCCAGTCATCAGCCTCCCAGGTATTCTGGGATAAGACGAAGGGCACAGATCGTATAGTAATAGGCCCTTCACTGAATATTGTTCAAAACCGTTAAAAAAAGATGACTTAGAAGGTAGAGGGGGTAGAGAAGGAGGGATTCTCACGGTGCTAAGCGTCCTCCCTGTTGACAAACCTTGCATCCGGGAGGTGACCTGTGGATCTACGGATGGGATTATTCCCATTGTGTTGAGATCCCAGCACCTTCTCTTGGTTGAAGAATAATATAGGTGTAAGGTAGTCACGTAGTTAGGCTGTCACAATTCAGGGTAAAAAATGGTATCTGTATACACAATTTTTGTTTATTTACTGCTTGTATTCAAAATGATATGAAATCTATGACATATTCATAAACCACTTGCAGCCACCTGATAATAGAAAAATAGCAAGACATATACACCATACCACGTAATCAACCCCACTCAGTTCATGCCGCTGAGAGGAATTGCCAAGTGAAACGGGAAACACCCCCACCGATTGAGTATAAACACCCATGAGGAAAAATCCAAGCGCTATCTTCTGGTAGTCTTGGTGGCTGAGTGACCACCTATAGCCAATAGGAAGCCATTGAAACTAGGGTCCAATATATCATTCCCACTAGATTGATACATAAATCTAACACAATTGATCCCCCACGCTCTTCCTCACACCTAAGAGGCGAACAACCACAATTCGGGACATTGAACCGACACCGTCGAGACCATTCTCGATGACCTCTCACACCATCAGAAGGCCACACAACCTCTGATTCAGATTCAGACCCATATCAATCTGAACCAGACTTCCATACAGCACCATCAAGCCCCATGGTTGGTGCAAATCTGGATCCATTTTCTAGTATAGCCATAGCTAATGGACCTATGTCCACACCACAAATTATCACCAACAAACCTGCAGGTGGCCCTAGCATGGTCATGTAAACTGTCATCAGTCAGCTTCCACCATCCATAGTAACCACTCAGGCTATCCCACCTGCAACACTTGCGGGAAGTGGACCTTCCATATACACTGCCCCTTTTGTCACACAGGGGGGCAGTGCCCATCTCACATACAGTACCCCTTCTATCACACATGGGGGTAGTGGGCCTTCCATTCACACTCTCCCTCACATCACACTTGGGGGCATTGTCCCATCTACAATGGCACCACTAGTGACCCCCAACTATGCAGGTATATTATGCACCTGCAAACCCCACCACCATACCTCCCCCATCTCACATCAACATAGGGTCAAATATGCCTTTCATGGCTCATCTTAACTTGCATTATTTGGCTCGATTGACAAATGACCCCATCTGCCATCAAACCTTTTGGCCTCCCATGCCAACCAAGTTGCCATCAGACATTCCCAAGTTTGAAGGCAAGGCAAGGGAGTGTCCCCAAAATCACATTATGACATTTCATCTATGATGCTCCTCAAATAGCATCGTATATGACTTGATTAAGATAAGATTGTTCCAATGCACCCTCACAGGTGTGGTAGCCAAATGGTACATTGAGCTACCGCTAGCAAAGTACCCATATTTCAACTCCTTAGCTTTCATGTTCCTACAATATTTCCAACTCTCTGTCAGATATGACGAAGGGGTGGAGATCCTATCATCCTACCGCTAGAGCACTGCGACACATATAATTGACCACATCCATGAGTGGCGACGACATCGTAGTTCGTGCAAAATCCAACTTGACGATAGGATCTTCTTGGATTGGTTTCTCAAAACCTTTCTCCCACCCATAGCAAAGGATGTCGCATCTGAACGTACCCAATATGAAGAGGATTCCATACTGAAAGCCCAATAGTTTTACCTAATCTACGCTTAGTCTGGATACATGTACACCATCATTCTAGAAGCTCCCCTTTCAAGTACCTCCTACCAAGATGCACTGGGGGCATCCCATACTGTAGATGGCATCATAAGCTCAGTCTCCCAACAACCACAGCACCGTCTAACACCACCTTCAGCTTCACCACAACCAAGGAACACTGCTAGTGTTGCTTACCAAAACCAAACTCCATATTATGCCAGAATGATGTCCCAGTCTGGAGCAACAACTTCCTACACACAACCTGTGCCACCACAGTAGGCTCAGGCCACAACATGGCCACCATAGCAATACGCGATGCAAATGCCCACATTTGTGGCACCGCAGCCCACCCAAATTTATTATGCACCACCAGTGCAAGTGGTTCAACCCCCTGCCCCTGCTCAACCCACTCCGTTGGTACAAGTATTTGCACAACAAAACCATCCCAACCAGCTTGCCCCCAACAATCAACAAGGGAAAGCTAGAAATAATCAGCCCCAGAACCAAGCCAACAACCAACCGCAGGGAGGCGGTCAACAACCAAACCCTCCCAACAATGCCGCAGCAAATCAACCCGCCCAAAACCACCCACAAATGGACCTAGACGCAACACCCCGTTGCGCACAAACCAATCGTGCACACTCTATGGGGTCTATGGGTGCTACACATTTGAGTGTCCCCTCATGGGTCGCACTAAGCAGGCCATTCCAAATGAGGTTCAATAGGCCACCAATGCTACAAATCAAGACCAACCCAACCCGACACCACAAGGACCTCCTCCTATGGTGCTTCAGAACCCATTACCAGTCCAAGGATTGGTGGAAACCGCACCCCCTCCCCAACCCAACCCTAATGCTTCAGGGGAACCTCCCATTGCCGAAACATGTGTTCACCACCTACTACCTATGACAACTGAAGAGGTCAACCTATAGACTAGACGAAATGAGTACAGCACCAATACTGAACCCGCTGACACATCAGCGACATCAACATCTAAAGTAGTCAACCTACCTCTTCAGTGACCCCCATTCCCCCTCCCCCCCATATGTTGAGTTTCCAATAATGCCACCGCTAGAGCTGCAGTAAGCTATATCATCATGGATGATTTGTCCCAAACACCAACAGTGATGTCCGCTCTTGAGGTACTCAAAACGTGCCCAATGCAGCCGAAAGCCTTACTAACCGCCCTTGGGGCCGTAGACCCCTCCGACTCCAAGTTGATCACATTCGAATCAGAGAATGGAGAACCACGTATGCCATCCACCATCTCCTTCCAAATCCTATCATCTATCCGGAACTTGGTTATGCACCAGTGCATAGTAGATGAGGAGGCATCTACGTGCGTTATGTCTACCCTAGTCTAGAAAAAAATTGGATCACCAATTCTACAACCATCCTCCACAACTCTACAATATTATAATGGCCATCCCACTAAATCCAAAGCAATCCTCCCCCATGTCCCCATCACATTAGCTGAGAAGACAGTGCTAATCGACATAGAGGTCATCAACGCTCAACTGGACTATAACCTTCTCCTCAGAAGAAGTTATATGTACGCCATGACAGTGGTCACATCAACTGTCTTTCGTCTCATGATGTTCCCTCATGAAGGGAGGATCATGACGGTTGATTAACTCACTTATCATGATCTACAAGGGTTAATGACACCCACCAATGTTGTCCCTACCATCACCACCATTGAGCCACAAGGGACGACCACACATGCCAATGTTGTCCCTGTAATCAACACCCAGTTGATAACACACCAACCTCCCCATTATTGAATGTGGGCCCTGGGATGTTTTGCCGATACCACCATGATGACTCATTTCCCCTTAGTGTCACCTCCACCAACAAAAAATGAGACTGTGAACTTGTGCATGGTCTCATCCAGCACCACTGCACCCAAACAACAAGCGCATCCGCAGCCCCAACCCAAACCACAACACCATCCATGGCCAAAATACCAACAATAGCCGCAATGTCACCTGTAGCAGCATCATTATGCATAGCCACAACCACAACTTCACCCCCACATATAACCATTAGGGAGTTATCTAGCCTCATCTCAAGTCCATACGATTCCCTTCCTCTTTCCTCCACCTGGTGTCATGAGCAAGCAGGTAATGGCCACCTTGAGCCTACCTAACTTTACATTGGGAATTCCGGTGTGGTATCTTGATCTACCAACTCAACCTCCAATGCCCTAAATGGTTTTGACCCTGATGCAAACCATTGAGGTTCACCCTCCACCCGACCCGCAAAATCCAACCACTGTACCCACACCCACACCGCCCCATCCGAAAAGGGCCAGGGGCAAGAACGCCAAAGCCACCATAAAACCTTGGCAGATCCCACCTTGTGCTATCTGAGAACAATAGGGCCACCCAAATTAGAATTTCCCTGAAATTCCAATGATCCATGTGCATTTGGATGCCATGGACACAACCAAAAACCTCCCCATGGTTGAACTCCCATCAACGCCAATAGTTAGAAACAAGTCACTGAGAACAAACCATGCTTGCACCCTCTGCGGTTTGTATAGACATTACTCTCTCCATTGCCAAGACTTGCCTAGATTTCAAATGGCTTTAGCTGACGTCTGTCAACATTCCCTTGAGTCTGAGATCACCTTGATCAAATAAGTTCACCCCCCACCACCTTCTTCAGACACCATGTCCATTTACATGATGTCCAGTTCAACTGACCCGCTTATCTCCACCTCCAATGATGGTCCATCAGACCCATCTCTTTGTTGCTTTCGTAATGATGAGGAGATACTTGAATCTTTAACCACCCCAGAATACCCATGGGACAACATGCACCATCGCTCGTTCTTCCTCCCTGAATAACTTGTGTTGCAGTCTGACAAGTTTTTCGTGGAAACCAAAGATTTCATCCTTGGGAAAGTTGACTGGTTCAAGAACCCCATCCCAGCACTAGATGCCTTCAAAGAAGGGAACATGCCCAACATCTCACCCACTGTCAAAATCAACATCTCAACCAATCCTGATATTGTTGAAGAAATCATGCTAGCGGCATCATGCTCTCCGGAAGAGGTCATTGCCTACAAAGCTCTCTTCCAATAATTCCATGACATCTTCTCCTGGTCTTACACTAAAATGCCTAGCTTAGATCCATCCATCGTGGAACACCACATTGACACATGGCCCAATGTGGCCCTAGTATGGAAAAAACAACGGCCCATCCATCCTTCCAAAGTGGCCGTGGTTAAAGCCGAGATAGAGAAGCTCCACACAGCTGGCTTCATCTACCCCATTTCCTACACTACTTGGGTTTCTAATCCTGTTCCCGTTAACAAAAATCAAGGTACCATTTGTGTTTGTACATACTTCCATGACCTCAATGGGGTGTGTCCCAATGAAAAACTCCCAACACACTTCATCAATCAGATCATTGATGCATGCACCGGACATGAGGCCTTTTCCTTCATGGATAGATTTTTCGGCTATAACCAAATCTATATCCGGAAAGAAGACCGTTATAAGATGGAATTCACAACCCCATGGGGCACATTAGCGTATCAAATCATGCCCTTTGGCCTGAAAAACACTGGAGCCACTTTCCAGCGTGCCATGACAGAATGCTTCCATGACCTCGTTCACATTATGTTGGTTTGTCTCGACAACCTCATTGCACAGTCGCAGAAGCAAACACAACACATAGATGACCTGCGACAAGTTTTCCTATGATGTCGCAAGTATGGAATCTACTTGAACCCTTTCAAGTGTGTTTTCTGTGTCCCAACGGGCCGTCTACAAGAATTCATCGTGTCACACAAAGGAATGACTGCTGATCCCTAGAAAGTCTAAATGACTTTCCCTCTAACATCACCCCTTTGAGTGACGACAATACAACTTGTATTATAGTCTTTCTCCTTTTTTGTTTTATACATTTTTTCAAAACTGAGTCTTATGTATCGTTTCACCTCATTTCTCTAGATGGATTACACCTCAAACCGATATATGGGATTCACTGATGGAACAAGCAGATGGTCTCTGAACCTCGCCTCAGCTGCATGGGTCATCTACTCCCCATCGCATGAGTTGATCCATATCGATAGAATATGCGAGGGCACTGTGACCAACAACCAGGATGAATACGGTGGTGTCAATGGCCTCTTGGCTACTGCTCTCCAATTAGGTGTTCACCATATCGATGTCTTCTTAGACTCCCAACTTCTTGTTTCTTAGTTGAATAACTACTATCGAGTACATGATCCTTGCCACTTTAGAAATTTCCCACACACTAAATAGATGGTTAGAACATTTGAATCCATCACACTCACACATGTTCCCAGAAACCTCAATAGTGTTACAGATCAAATGGCTAATGATATTCTAAACTGGCACATTCATAATCGCATATAGGGAGCATACAACCATAACATCATGCATAATCATATCCAAAAATACACACACAAGTGTAATAATACATCATATAGGCATTTGCATTTCACATCATCATAAAAAGAATCACATAATAAAACCATAAAAGTGCATCCATGTGTGTAAAAAATATATATATATAAATCGATCAGTCACATGTCCAAAACATGTCCAATACAAAATGAGAAGCCACATATGCTTTCTCAACAGGATATACATAACAACACAAAAAATCCTAAGTGCACCAATGCATTAGGGATAGCCCCACTAGGCTGCTAATCTAACTCAGACTCATCATCTGACTCAGTATCATCATATTCCTCAGAAGACTCAGCCTCTGCAAGAAGATCACCTATCGTCGCCCGATGAACATGCTCATAGGCCATAGCCATCCTCCTCATCACATCAGTCCACTCAGGAGGAAAACTATGAATAGAAGAGATCATATCACTGCTCAGATGTTGCCACCCATCATCAGAGATCCCAGTAGCAAGTCACTCTAGATGCGACAGCAGTCCATCCATCTCTCATCGTCGCCTATGAGGGTTTCCAGTAGGAACCACCACAGGAGCTATGGTAACGACCTGCGTCTGATGCCCAGGCGGCGAGTGAGGACCAATATCTACATACACAAATAAGGACACCATCAGTCCACACATATCAACATACAACTATCAACCAGCTCAAACTACACTATGTATAAAGATGAACATAAAAACATCACACATACATACCAGCTGGTCCCCATGCTTGGCCGAGAGGACGGGGCATCTCGGGGTCCCCATGATAGTTCATACCCGCGTATGGGTACTCCTCAATCACCACTGGAAGCTATCACCATTGATTTAATAGCTACTTAGTAAAGAAGTGGCCCACTCTGCAACCACCCTCTCGGATCATCATCTGGCACCACCGGTACATCCATGGCTGTCATGGACCACTATCCTACATAGCCTGGTGTGGACGCAATGTAGGTACTTTCTCAAAAAAGAAAGCACACAGAAACAATCCAAAAAAAAATCCTACTCTAGATGACTTCGACTTGTTGAGCAAACACCGAACAACCTGAAGATACATCTGATCCCATCCATAATACGTGCCTCCCATAGCACACTCTACTAGTTGAAGCTTCCCTCCAAATATCTTGTGGCTCCCTGTGGAACCCAAGATACACAACAGTAATGTCACCACCACTCGTGTTGATAGATCCTTGATTTCACACATCAGGATATAGGAGCCATACACATATGCCATAGCGTAACAGTGCCTGTCACACAACTCCTCTAATGTCTCCCCTTGAGACAACACTGGTGCCAAGTCACCCACAACTCCCAACATAGAGAGCCCAGTCAGAAAGTATACATCCGCTAGTGTGATCTCAATCCACTGGCCCTGAAAGAGGAATTCCTCCTCATCAACATCCCAAAAACTCACCAGTGTTTGCAGCAGCAAACCCAAGCTCTTCATGAGGGGTATCCTCATGAACTTCAACAATCCGCAATGGGCCAATTTATCTCTCACATTCCCATCTCATATTGATGCCTCCCATAGGTCTTTACAGTCTCTCTCTCGCCACTTGATCTCAACCATCTTGCACAAGCAAAAACTTAGATGTTAGCCACTATTCTCATCAAAAAATACCCCGCAAAGGCCAAGTCACACTTGTTTGGGAAAAATGAGTGACCAAGTCGCTAAAAAATGCCCCATAGATGCGACCAGGTCACTCCTTTTCCTTCGAAAGATGCGACTTAGCTCCATGAAACCCAAAAATGCTCATGGAGGACCTCTGGCTAACCAAATGCAGGATGGAAACCACCAAAAAGAAGAGATTCAGTGAGAGATCTTACCTACAAGTCACGGAACTTGAAACCACCGGTTGAAACAGGAGAAATCAGCAAATGAAAATTTAGGGCCCACCTCTCCAACTCCACAGTGAACAGTGACAATGACACCTAACCAAGTGGTCCCCACCCTTATATAGGCCTTATTTGACCTAATTTCTTCCATTCGACATAAAAGGACCATACGGAGTCCATTTGAGACACCGTTCATGCCATTGGCTTCAAAATTCCGTCCTCTATCTTCTTATGAGACCATCATGTCATGTTTAACAAACAAATTTCTGGACTGTTTCCCAGAATCTACCTCGATCTACAAGACACAGCATGGTGATGCAAGTGTCTACAGACCTGTACTTGCATCACACTTGCCTATCGCTATTCATGTGGGTTTTTGGGCCACCGCCAATTAAGGATCACCAATTTTCTTTTTGTTTTGTATTTTAACACATAGTTGTCTACTCCATCTACCATACCTTACGTAGATCGCTGGACCATTGTCCACAAAATGATTTATTTTTCTTGCTTGTATTTGGCATATAAGTGCCCCTGGACTTTCACTCACATCACATGTAGTCAAGTCCGTCCACCACAACTCACACACAGCTCTCCTCACCTCTGTCCAAGAGCCACCTCGGTTTGCGTACCTTTGTCGTACCGACTCGTGAGCCTCTGCCGCGATCTATCATGTGCATGTATTGGTATGTTTGAGAGACTTTTGCTCCGTCCATACTGGGTGAATGACCTTTGGACCACTATCCATCGTCCCGACATGGGGCACCACCTGTGCCACTACAATCGGTTGACCATACTAGAGTTTCATTTAAGCTCTTTTCTTGACTCCTAAAAACAATGAAAAGATAGATGCGCGCAGCTGCTTCCTTTTCCGCCTGCTAAATTATAGGAAAAGGTGTCTAGATCATCTCTTTTACCTCCTTTTCTGGACCATGTAGACCATTAAATGAAAAGGACCACCTTGGCATATTCAAGCCAAGATTGTTCCCCTCTACATACTTTTATGCTTTCTCAGGGAGAGGGGCTGCACTTTAGGAAAAAGCTCACCATGGGTTGTCATTAAGCTCTTTTCTAGCCTTCTCATCAAGAAAATATTGCCAAGCAAACTTGGTTTTGTTCATGCTCATAAAATTATCTGAATGACCGTCCATTCAGTATAGGTTTAACCTTTTCCATCCTTATTGGACTACCAATGGTAAAGAATTCTCTCATCCCCTACAGGATGGGAGATCTCTCCTATGTATAATTTTATCCTTTTTTTGGCACAGGAGACTACCAATGAAAAAGAGCCCCCACTGGAGTCTTCTTCGTGCTTCCAGACTCCCTAAAAATGAAATCACCATCGATCATTTACCTTCTTGGGCTCACCAAAAATCCACGAGATCGTACCACAATGGTGTCTCTAGACACCACCTCACAAAAAATAGTTTAGCAACATTCCCCCTTTGGGTCGCCTTTTTTCAGAGTACTCTGCAATGTGTCTTCCTTGGATCCCATCAATATAAAAGGTGTCCACCTCCCCCAAGTATTTCCCATCTACAGTGACATTCCTGGTATTCCATCTATGATCCCATTCTGATGAGTCAGTTTCATTTGCTTCCTGGTCTACCGTGCCGTCATACTTTGAACAAAGGAATTTTGAGTCTACCACACTCTCCCTACCCCTGTTCAATTATTTCCCTTCCCCTCCCCCGCCATATTCAGTGGGTCAGTCACCAGATTGTCTCACACCTTTTGGTTATCTTCATCACGCCTCTGATCAAGGAAACATCATTGCCTTGACTAGGGGCATGTCTCCCTCTGTCGACGACAACACACATATTCTAGAGGATAGACCTAGAGGTCCATGTACCTTGGTTTCATTAACATCATTGATGAGTTCCTTGGACCACTTGAGAGTATTCCTTAGTGCCTCTCAAGATGGTGATTTCTCACGTGCTCGACTCCAACTACATCATTGCACCATTGAGATTCGTATAGGGTTTGGTCCGTACAATATTTGGTCAAAGGCCCCGGATGTCACCTAACTCTAGCACATTGATGGGTCTATTCGAGGGACCTAAAAAGGTTATGTCCCTTGTGATTTCTAGGTTGCATTGGAAACAGTGTTCAAAAGCCCCAGTAGTGCTTCTATATAGATTTATGATTGATGCAACATACTTGTACCACAAAGACTCTGACTCTTAATCAGCGAGGCCATACAGCTATGTACCATCCCAGATCTAGTAAGACGTCATTCATGAATATATATCATTCCATGAGAATTCCACGGGTCCAATGTACCAGTTCATCAGATCAGTATTGTATTCAACCTCACATTGAGGCAGTCATTATGTATCATTTGTTGTATATGATCGGATCTTGTATTTTAGAGCATATATCAAATTATTCTTTTGACATTGTTATGAGCATGGGAATTCCCACCTCATCCATATACATGTCACACATTATTTGTATCTCACCCATTGATGGGAACCATATTAATACAAAAACCAAAAGCCACCATGCCCCAGCCCCAGAAGCACCACCTATCTGCAGCAAATCCTATGATGTTTGTCGGCCATACGATGGGCTCCTGCACTCACACATCAGGGGGGAATCTGTTAACCCAAAAAATCCCTCACTCAGCTGTACATGGCCTTCACCACCCAAGGACACCCATACATGACCTTCGTAACACCCCATTAGACCCCCACACCCTCAAAAAGGCTTAAAAAGAGTAAAAGGGATTAAAAACCCCAAAAATGAGCCTAAATAACTCTCCTAGGGGCTAAAGCCTCCAAAAAGGGGCTAAAACCCCTCAAAGGAGCCTAAAACCCTAAAAGGAGCTAAAGTTAGGGAGGAAGGGGCTAATAGCCCAAAAAAGGGCTAAAGCCCTGGCCAACGGCTTAAAACCCTAAAACTCCCGAAAAAAGCTATAAAAGGAGGGGTGGGGGTCACTCTCAAACAACTCTTCTCTTGCATACTGTTATGCTACCCATGGATTCCTTGAGACTCTTTGCCTCTCAAGCCATGCACAACCCCCTCTCATCCACTCATCTTCCCCATTGAGCCATAGCTCCTCCATTGTTGAGTGAGATAGAGAGGTGCTTCCTCCAGCCAGTGCATGGTGGCCCATTGCACCAAAGAAGAGGTATACCACTGTTTGTTTATGTGTTTTCTTTAGTATTTTTAGTCATTTTCCTAACCCATATTTGCTTGCAGGTTTGATTTCTAACATGTTTTGTAAGTTTATTATTGTTTAATAGTTTTTTTCAGGTTCTTAGAGAAAATCCCTAGCCATGTTTGCATAGGGTCTCATTGCCATTGCTTTCTGTTTCTTTTATTCCTTTGTGTTTCGTTTTTATTTCATGCATTTTCAAGCACTAACCTACCCTTCTGTCCTATAGATGGAAGGGAGCCATTCCTACCCCTGTAGCAAGGAGAAATCCCTGCTACATGGGCCACCATGCCCTGGATGGAATAAGCACCTCTCTCTCTCTCTCTTGGCAATGGAGGAGCTATGGCTCAATGGGAGAATGAATGGATGAGAGGGGGATGTGGGTGGCTTCAGAGACAAAGGGTCTCAAGGCATCCATGGGCAGCATAATAGTATGCAAGGGAGAAGTGAGTTGAGAGTGACCCCCACCCCTCTATTTATAGCTTTTTTGGGGATTTTTTGGGTTTTAAGCCCCTGGTTGGGGCTTTAGCCCCCTTTTTGGGCTTTTAGCACCTTTTTCCCTAACTTTAGCTCATTTTGGGATTTTTAGCTCCTTTTATGGGTTTTAGCCCCCTTTTGGAGGCTTTAGCCCCTTGAAGAACTTATTTAGGCTCTTTTAGGGTTTTTAAGCCCTTTTGCTCATTCTTAACCCTTTTTGAGGGTGTGGGGGTCTAATGGGGTGAAATGAGGGTCATGTACGGGTGTCCTTGGGTGGTGTAGGCCATGTGGAGCTGAGTGAGGGATATTTTGGGTACAATTCCTGTTCGAGTTCGATATCCTCTGTAGGAGCTCTAATTATCTACAAGACGCTCATAAATTAAAACTCCATACCACTACACTAAAATATTCCACCTTGAGATGGTTCATGGGATTAGGTGAATTAGCTATCAGGACTTGGGATGATATGAAAACCTCTTTCTTATGAAATATCAAGAGTATTGCAAACCTAAGGACTCTCGATATGATATATTCAAGATACAACAACTTGAAGACGAGAGCCTAGAATATTATCTCGAAAGGTTCGTTTATACATTACATAAATCAAAATATAATGACCTCTGAGAAGATGCAAAATGTACACTTTTTATTAAGGGGATCTTTGAGGACTTGTTAGAAAGTCTTAATTTCATTGAAGATGGAGATATCTCTCACAAAACATTCACACAAATCAGTGAGATGTGTAAAAATGATTCTAGAAGTAGTGGGAAAGTTGGGAAAAACTTTTGTTATACCCAAATCCTGTCACCAACATGTGATGAGTGGAAACTTGCTCTGGATATCAATTCTACTTGAAAAAACCTAGCACCACACTTACCCTTTGGCTGATGAGCGGTACCTTGCTCAGCACCGCCTGTGTCCTATTATAGAGAAGCGGTGCCACCATGGAAGTGCTTTGTCTTTGAATCGGTTCTCACCTAAACCACCTTGTCATAAGGGAACAAAAGAGGCACCCTTGGTAAAATGGAAAAAAGAGAAGTTTCTCGAGGCTTCTAGAACTTGAGCCTCATGTCCTCCCTTATCCCTATCAATATGGGTTAGTTGAACTCAAGTTTCCTCTTGGTAGGATCTTAGAGCCACCTCACCCACAATTCTCTCAACTATCCCTATCCATTTGAGCCCTATAAATAGAGGCTCAAATCCATAGTTGAGGGGGAGAAATGAATGGTATTGTTATGCTATTGAATTGAATACCTAGTCCAATACTTTGGAGAGCACAATAGAGCAAGTTGGAGCTTTTGGAGATGAGTTGTTTGTCTTATGGAGGTGTTTGTCAAGACTAAGGAAATGGTTGTAAGATTCTTCATTCATTCTTAATGCAAAGCTGATTTTCGTCGGACATATCTATTGTTTTGATTTCACATGTATATGTTACTGGATTCCTTAGTCACTAGTATGGATTGTAGATGATTTTCTGGTAGCTTTGATGTTCTTGTTTGTTTGACATGTTTGCAGGTACACAGGTTCATGATCAAAGCAGTATTCCAGGTGTTTACAACATTCAGGGAAGGTCCTCATCCCATTTTGTTCACTCATTTGTTTTGGATCTGAACCATTCAGACCAGAGGAACAACTTCTCTCCACAGAAGGTGCAATATTCCTGATTACAAATCTGGTGACTCCACTTAGGAACAAAGCCAATTTAGTTGATATGATATTCCTCAGTCCTTCAACCCTTGTCTGAATCCAGGCTCCAGTTTCTAACTCTCTTCAGTTAGATCTGCCATCTGACTTAGTGAATTTTGGTTTGAAACTTTTAGATCTGAACTGTTTTAACCTTATATGCTCTTTTTTACTGTCAATTCATCAATATTTACCCTGATTTGATCAATTTTTAACTTGAATTCTCGTTCTCCTTGTGTTTTGGATACATTCATGGAACCGCACATGTGCTGTTGGCAACAGGCAATGCCACCGCCTAAACTCTGTTAGACATAAGCAGTGCCATAGCCTGAACCTCGTTAGCCAGAAGCGGTGGTCATCTAGAACCGCTCTGTCAAGACCCCTCTAGCACATTTCCAAGTAGGCCTTGTTCCAGAACTAGTTTTTGTGATTTTTTGCAAAAAGTAGAGTTTGATTGCTTTCAGCCCTGCACTGTCAGGATTATTTGTTTGAATCTGTATGCTCATGGTTGAAAATTTTGTGGTTAAATTGGTTTGGTTGAAATAATTCAAAAGCTAGATTACGCTTGTTGATTGTTCGTTTGCTTTCATGCTTATTGGTTTTGATTTTGAAAGGAAATTTTGAAAGATTAGGTTTCAGATCATATCTCTTTTCGTTTCATTTATAAACATGGAAAAAAAACCACTTGCTAATCATCTTAATTTCATTTTTTACATAGAGGACTTCTTTTTGCTTTTAAAAAGAAATTTTTTTGATTGAGATTAGGTCATTATCATTACTGAGCATAGGGCACTAGATCTCTGATTAGCCTCACAAGCTTTCAGGTTCTCTTTGTTATTTTGTCTCTCTTTCATTAGTACTATATCATTAAAAGAAAAAATAGTGCAGTTTTAAGTTAGATCTATCTATGTTTTAAGAAAAATCGAAAAATAGAGTGCATATGCATGTAGAGTGCTTGTTGTTTTTCTTTCAGGAAAAGAGACTCTTACCCATCTGATTGCTTTCAAAAATAAAAATGAGTTTGGAATGTGTTGTTTGTCTTTGGATTTGATTTGTTCAAAGTAGTTGTTTGGCTATTTTTGGTTTTCAAAATGAAAAGAAAATACTCTCTTGCCCTCCCATAAGTAGGCATGCCACGAATGATAAAGTGAAATATTTGCATCTACATATCTGCATGGTTTTACTTTTCTATCAAAATTCCATACAGTCACCTAACCGTACACTTTAAAATTAAAGGTATTTATAGGCTTAAAATTTACATAAAAATTTGAGTGATAGGCTAGATATGTGTTAGGGCATCGTTAAGCATAGGAGTTGTCGTTACTCGTCCACATTACATCCTAGGACTCACGCGGTTCTTCCATGTACCGTCAGTATATCGAACAACCTTTCACGTACCCTTGAGGTATATAGAAAGGTACTTCATGTACTCTATTTTATATGGGAAGGCCCCTTGTGAACAGTTATGCATTAGACATCACTACTACCGATTTGAGCTCCCACGTACCTTTTATATATCGGGAGACCCCACTAGGATACCTTATCTATCTGAGAAAATCCATTTGGCCATCTTTCTTGGAGCCATACACCGAAAACATCATTCAGGGAGATTACTACGCACGTAACCTTGAGGTATATCCTAAGTGGCACCTTCTTGACAATCCTGGTGAGAGACCTGACTATCTGAACTCCTCCTGTCATTTAAGTTTGCTTATTTTTCCTATAGCTTGAGTAGGGAAATTTTTGGTGTGTTTTCTAGTTTTGAGACCCTAGATTAGATAGTCCAGAAGAGTATGGGGCTTGTGACCTGATTTTATTCATGTTTTAGGAGAAAATACTATGGAAGCTATTGACCAAGGAGCTGCTACCAACTCCCAAGTGGGAGAAAATGTGGTTGCAAAAAGCGGAGATCCATATCCTTCTAAAGGTCCTCCCTTGGCCCAACAACCTTTTATGGGAAATATCTCATTCCATTCTTCCATGGAAGGTCATGTTGATGATACTACCCATCCAGATTATGGTCCCAATGCTCTGTTTTGGGATACCTCTATGGGACAGGCCATTGCTTTGTTTGGCACCCGTCCAACCTCTTCTGAGGATATTTCACCAAATGAAGAAGAATGTAGACAATACTAGGTAGCTATTCTCCATGCAAGAGAACTAGACAAGAAAATAGATAGCATATTGGGTACACCACCACCTCGTTCAGCATTTTTTCCTTGTAATCTAGACCCTTGGCCTGTGGGATATCGCTCACTTGCTGATTCTATGAAAACCATTGAACCTATTCTAGATCGCAATGTGACTCCACATAATCCAAGTCAAACTACCAACCCCGCCACCTCCCATATTATGTCTATTCAAAATCTTCCTGGGTGTATGGTTACACAACAAATCAATTACCTATATGAAATATTAATTACCAACCTAATCCTATAGGAATGCATCATGCTGGAATTCCATATCCTAGTAACACTTTCACGCCATGGGGGAAAGCTAACTAGTCCTACATGCCAACTATGGGAGGGATACATATACATACTGCGGGGGGTGCCAGAGGACCACCTTATGGAGGTCCTCCCCTTGGAGGGCCTGGTGGATTTCCTCCTTATGGTCCTAATGGTCCTTGTGGTCCTAGGGGCCTGGTGGCTTCCCTCCTAATGGTCTTGGAGGGTTTGGTGGTCCTCCTCCTAGTGGTTTTAGAGGCTCCAGAGGTTTACCTCTCAAGGGTCCTGGAGAGTCAGATGGTCCTCCTCTTGGTGGTCTTGGTGGTCCCAATAGTCCTGGTGGTCCCGGAGGCCTTGGTGGTCCTCCTCTTGGAGGCTTCGGCGGTCATAACGGTCCTGATCCTGAAAATAAACCCCCTGCGGGTGGATCTTCCAGTGTTTCTTCATCACAACAGCTTATCTATCAGTCTACTTATGGTCCTACTAGTACTTATATGCCATATTAGTACTACTAGTACGTGCAACCTAATCACCAGTTACCTTTCCTAGCAACTTTGGAATTTCTTGATTTGTTCAAGTTGATTAATGATCCCTTTCAACATAACCCCTCGTGGCCTCCCATTCTAGTAAAGTTACCATCAAACATTCCAAAGTTCAATGTGAAGCAGGGAGATGATCC
Source organism: Pseudotsuga menziesii (assembly GCA_001517045.1). NCBI lineage: Eukaryota > Viridiplantae > Streptophyta > Pinopsida > Pinales > Pinaceae > Pseudotsuga > Pseudotsuga menziesii. Next base: position 177,546 of record LPNX010839654.1, read on the forward strand.
CAAAAACCATTTCATGACATTCCATTTGTGGTGTTCTTTGAACTCCCATATGGACGATTCAGTTCGTTTAAGACTCTTCCAGCAAACTTTGACCGGTACCACCATGAAATGGTACATTGAACTTTCACAACATTCGTTTGTGGATTTTGGTTCTTTGGCAACTGTATTTCTTACACACTTTCAACTTCATATCCATTATGAAATGGGTACAAATCTCTTAACTTCTCTACGACAGAACACCTCCACCCACATATCCGATCATATCCATGAGTGGAGAAGGTGGAGAATACTTATTAAGGCTCCTATCCCAGATCAATTGTTAGCTGATTGGTTTACTAAATATTTGTTGCCTCCAATCACTTGAGATGTGGCTATGGGAGGTTTCATTACTGAAGAGAAATCCATTAGTTGAGCCCAATATATGGAATTGTTATATTCCCATTCTGTAACGTTTTATGACTTGATCTCTCAAGCTCCTCGCCCAAGCACCGATCCTTCTAAGCCACTAACAGTAACCCCTGTTGATGGGATTGTTGGTTCAATCAAGTCCCCTTCAACAGTAAAACCTTCCAAGCAACCCCAAACTTCCACCCCTACTCCTTCAACTCCCAAGGTTTCGGTCGAGGTCAATTCCATTCAAAGTATTCAAATGCCCACCAACAATAAAAAGAAAGGTAAAGCTAAAAAAAAAACTTGGAAACCAGTAGAAGAATCCAAAACCAACCATCAATGAGAACGATAAAGGGAAAAGAAAAGTGAAATATCCATGTCTATTATGTGAAGGTGACCACTTCATGAAAGAGTGTCCTCATGGCGAAGAAAAGATTCAATTTCTAAAAACTAATCCCATTCCCGCAATTCTCATGGATCCTTTTCCCTCTCAACAACAACTGATAGACCACATGTCTAATCAGGGAAAGTCTATTTCTTCAGAGGAAATTCACATGATGTCCTCGGACACTATTAGTTTGCAAAATCAAAGTCAGAGTTATGACAAACCCATAGACAAGAAAGAATACAATTCTTCTTCAGGAAAAGCTCCCTCTACTGGTTCTCTCGAGTCGTCGTCTACTATTACACTAACCATTGAGAAACCTATTATTGACATGGTTTTACATCCACCCTAGATTAATCTTAGGAAGGATGTTTTTAATCCTAATTCCAAAGCTGACCAATTTTATAATGTATTTGAATATCTTTCTCAGGCACCATGTGCAATGTCTACCTTGGAAGTACTCCAAAGTTGTCCTACACAGCGTAAAAACTTGTTAATTGTGTTAGGAGCTTTAGACCTAGGCAATATTAATTTGATTTATTTCAATGTCAAGAACTATAAGTCTATACTACCTCACAAAATCACTTTCCAAATCATAATGAAAGTAGTCAGAAAGAAGGTCTTTAGGACTATCTTAGACGAAGGAGCTTCAACTTCGGTTTTTTCCCTATCTTGTTGGAAAGCTATCGGCTCTCCTGATCTTGTAACATCACCGATGACTCTGAAATCCTTTGATGGATGATGTTTCCATCCCCATGGTCTCATACCATCCCTTTTAGTCTAGATTGGGGGCAAATCTATTTCTATTCAAGTTGAAGTAGTAGATGCCCCATTAGACTACAACCTCCTTTAGGAAGAAATTGGTTTTACGCCATGACTGTTGTCGCTTCGACGGTATTTTGAACTGTCCAATTTCCACATCTAGGGAGGATTGTCACCATTGAATATCTTGATTTATGTACGTCGGATGTTAATACATCTACAACTAATAACATCCCTATGTTAGGCCAATCCCCTCCTCCTTACCAGTCAATTGGGGTAGGCATGTTGAAGGATTCATCCCTTATGGGGATTTTTCCATCAACTCCTCCTAACATAGACATGGTGATAGTAAATATGATTTTGTCATTTGATTATGATCCAAAGGGAAAAAAAATTGTTGATTCCACCTCATTGAGTCTGCATGAATCAATGTACAATGTTATCCAAACCCTTTGCGATGACCACCTGCCCTACTGGTTAGAACCCTCTCTTCCTATTCTAGATTATCTCTCTCATACTTTTCCTTTCGATGAGTCCATTATGGAGATCATGAGTATGAATGAGGCTATATGGGAGGATCATCATCATAGATCCTCGTTCCACCCCAACACCAGTTTGGTAAACCATGATTTTTCATCCCTTTTTTCCGTTGATATTGTCAACACACCTCAAACTCCTATATTGTTGTAGAACACATATTCAGAAGGAAACCTATGTAGCATCACTCAAACAAATTCAATTGACATATCAGCCAAGCCTGACACCCTTGAGCATGTTCATGTTGGGAATAACTTCTCAGCAGAAGAATCTGAAGCATACATAGCACTTTTCAAAGAATTCTGAGATTTTTTTGCCTGGTCTTATGAATAAATTTTGGGGATCGACCCATCCATTGTGGTCCACAAAATAAAAACCTATCCCATTGCAAAACTTGTCAAGAAAAAACTGAGACAATTCCATCCACGAAAAACCACGGCTATCAAAGATGAAATAGAAAAACTTCTAAAAGCAGGGTTTATTTATCCCATATGCCCGACGAAATGGGTATCGAACATCATCGTTGTCAATAAAAGGCAGGGCACCATTAGAGTCTTCATCGATTTCAGATATTTGAACAAAGCTTGTCCCAAAGACAACTTTCCCACTCCTCATATCAACCAGATTATCGACAATTGTGCCAGAAGTGTCATCTTCTCTTTAATGGATGGATTTTCGAGTTATAATCAGATTGAGATTTTACCCATCGATTAGCACAAGACAACATTCATTTTCCCATGGGGAACCTTTGCATATAGGAAGTTACCATTCTGCCTGAAAAATGATCGAGCTACTTTCCAGCGTGCTATGTCCTATGTGTTTCATGATATAAAATATATTGTAGAACCGTACCTTGACAACCTCCCAATTATTTCATAGTGACAGGAGGACCACCCTGGTCATCTTAGAGACATTTTCTTGAGATGTCGTCATTATAACATATGGCTCAATCCTCATAAATGTGTTTTTTGCATTGAGATGGGATGCTTGTTAGGTTTTGTGGTTTCTAAAGATGCCATCTGGATATATCCATTGAAAATTGTCGTTATTCTAGCTCTACCAACCCCAACCAACCTTCTAGAAGTCCAAAGTTTGTAAGGGAAGGAAAACGTCCTCCACCATTTCGTGTGTAATTTTGCATAGAAAAAACACAGTTATATGCGTCTCCTTAAGGAGGAAACTCCGTTCTTTTGGGATGACCAAGCCCAATGGGCCTTTGATAATCTCAAACACACTCTGACTCATTCACTTGTGATACACCCCCCAGATTATTCAAAGGATTTTTTCTTATACGTTGTTGCCTCCACTACTACCATCGCTATGGTTTTTGTGCAGGAGAATCCCGACGGTCAAGAGCATGTGATGTACTACGCTAGTAAGAATCTTATGGATTTCAAAACTTGATACTCATGCATGGAAAAATTAGCATTGGCCACGGTCATTGCTGTTCAAAAATTTTGTCACTACATTTTGCTCCACAAAACCACTGTATTGGCAGACCAAAACCCTTTGTATTACATCCTGACTCGCCAAGTGCTCGGGGCCAAGTACTCCTGATGGATAGTCATCCTACAATAGTTTGATCTCGAATTTTCCAAAACTACATCACATAAATCCTTGGTCTTTGTTGAGTTCATGTGTGATCTTCCCTGTGCTTCGACAAATCTTAAGCCCATTGATTCATTCCTGGATGAATTCCTATTCCTGATAAGCACTACTAACCCATGGTATGGATATTTGCTCATTTATCTCCAAACACAAATATTTCAGCCAACTCTATCATGTGACGATTTCCACCACATGACGATTTCCACCGTATCTGTCACCATGCAAAATACTACCTCATCTTGAATGACACTTTGTATAGATGTGGTATCGATTCTGTTCTCCAATGATTCCTTACCCATGAGGAAGCTAAACAAGTTTTGAATGATTGCCACTTTGGAGCATGTGGAAGTCATCTATCTAGGATGGCTACATCCCAGAAAATCCTTTGCACTGGCTATTTTTGGCCTTCAGTCTTTAAATATTGTCATGAGGATGTTAATAAATGCCCACCCTATCAACATTTTTATCCAAAAAAGCACACTCATCTTGCTCCATTACACCCCATCATTTTCATTGGCCCGTTCACCAACTAGGGGATCTATTATATGCATTTTAATCCTACCTTAGCCAGGGGGAATGGTTACATCATCGTAGCTGTTGACTATTTTAAAAAATGGGCTGAGGCCATACCTACATATGTAGAGGACGGTAAGACTACTGCTCTCTTCCTGTTCAATCATGTGATAGCAAGATTCAGAGTCCCAATCCATAGTTACTGATCATAGATCACATTTCCCTAATCAAATGATGGAGGAACTAAGTGCCAAGCTAGGTTTTTGCCATGAAAACTCTACGCCTTATTATCCACAAGCTAATGGTTAGGTCGAGGCCATTAACAAAGTTTTGAAAATGATGCTGCATCAGATGGTTGGAGACCATAAATCCAACTGGCACCATATTATTTTCTCTGCTCTTTGGGATTACATGACTTTGGTGAAAATAGCTACTGGTTTCACACCTTTCCAGCTTGTCTATGGACTAGAAGTTGTCTTGTCGATTCAATGTCAAATTCCATCCTTGGAACTTGCTGTCGAACTTCTCCCAGACACTTCCGCAGAGGAAGATATATTTCTATACTTGAATAACCTTGACAAAACTAGAAGAGATGCTGCCTTACCTAATCAGGCACACAAAAAACGCATCAAGGAGTATGACAAGTCTATCCAAGCTCATGCCTTTAATGAGGGTGGCATAGTTTTTACCTATGATCAGAGATATGACAAACTAGGGAAAGGGAAGTTTGAATCCATGTGGTACGGTCCTTTTGTCATTTCCAAAGTTTTAGAGAAAGGGGCCTACGAGCTCGTAGACTATGATGGAATCCCCTTAGGACAACCTCGCAATGGGTTGTACCTAAAGAGGTATTATGCCTAGGCCTATCTTGGATAGTATCTTGTATATATATATATATATATATATATATATATATATATATATTACTTGACTTTTAGTGTGCTTAAGTATTTTCAATATGGTTTTGAGTTTAGTGTTCGTATCTGTTTATACCATGTTTCGGTCGTGCAGAGAAAATGGATTTCTACAGCTTCGCTGGTGGTTCTTGTTGCCACACCTTGAAACTTGCCTCAGCCACTTGGTTTCTCTATTCCACAACTTACAATTTGGTCAGTTTAGGAGCAATTTTTATTGGTCCCGCTACCAACAATATTGTCGAGTATTGAGCAGTCATAGGTCTTCTGACTGAAGCTGCCTCCCAAGATGTTTGCAACTTGGTAGTCTTGATGGACTCACAACTTGTGGTTTGTCATCTAAACCATGTCCATACCATTATGAATCTTGTACTTCTCCATCTCTTCTAGAGTGTACATTTATTATAAAGGTCATTTGAAACTATCACCTATAGGCATATCCCTAGGGAACATAATGCAATTGCCGACTCATTGGAAAATTACATCCTAGACTGGCATATTGCCCATTCATGACATAAAAATAAAACATGGTACACTATAAATAAACTATAAAAGACACATAAAACTCATATAAAATACATTCACCATTTGAGACATATAAAAACCAAGGTAGAATTCTCTCTCTCTCTCTATATATATATAAACATGTTTTACAAAAAATAGGTCACGATACCTCATCTGAAGCGGTAAGGTTTTCAGGTAAAAAATCATCATACAAAAGTCCTAAAGCCATCTATCATATTTCAGTGAATACATGATGCACCCATCATTTAATGATGCTTGTGGTGACACATAATTTCCCGGGCTACTCGACGTAGCAGTTTGCTGAAACGACCTCGTACTCCCATAGTAGGCCTCTGGTACCTCAGTTGGAGGTCATCAATCGAGGCATCTGAGATGTCTAGAGTCAACCTCTCGAGGTTATCCTATAGCTCCCCTATCACATCATCTCCTTGTGGTACAAAATGGGCTCCGTCTCACCTATCTAGTGGGGAGGTTCCCCCAGGTTGTGCTACTCCAACATCTACATGAAAACATTCAAGTCTCATTACTAAAAATAAAAAATATAAAACATTAAAACATAAAAACACTATTTCCATTTTAGGTTTTTTGTTTCTTACCGATATCACCCCACTTTCCTCCAAGTGGGAGCAGTAGGTTAGGGTCACCACTAAATTCAGTGCCCGCATATGCATAATCCTCCACCATGATGGGCTTATCTCTCAACCATCGGAAGAACGGGTCACCGAAATTCACCTTTCCTCTACCTGCTCTAGTACGGGCCATGATCCAGACCCATCTCAGCATGCGAGGGTCTCGCGTCATCAAATCTGTAAAAACCACCTGGGGTCTCATCTGGGGGACCCACTCAAAAAATAAACACACTAGAATGGAACCGAAACTGAACTGCTTCAGCTCCTTTTGCCGACACTTGGTCAGTTGATCCTTGAAGATCGAAAGTAGAGCTTTCACCCAGTTGCAAACTGTGGGCGCCATGGCCTCTATGGTGTAGAGTATATCAACTCTAGATGCCTGGTGTACCCCTTGGCTTCCCACCACTCTCTGCATGGTAAACAAAATTGTCCATAGTGGGCCATGTACCACTGCTTTTATTGGAATTTTCTTCCCCAATGTCCTAGTCCCAGGAATACAATGACAGTTTATCAAATCCTGAGTAGTAATGTCCCCTCCATGGGAGCCAGTCAAAGAGATGGGAGCACCCTATATCGATAGGCCTATCAGGAAGTAGATGTACTCTACTTCAATTGTCAATATATGAGTACCAACCTCAAAATAATGTTGCTCCAGATTCCACATCTAAATTATATGTTCTAATAGGTGCTCACGTGATACCATGTTGGGTGTGCGAAAAAACTTTAGAAGACCACAGTCTCTTAATGTGACTATGCAACCCCCGTTTCATTTGACAAATGCATCATCATTGTCATGTTGCCTCTCTTTCCAAATGACCAATTTTTATCAATGGGAACCTGTCAAAAACCATCACAAGACGAATCAGAAACATTCCCAATCATTCAAATCATTAAATTTGAGCTAGTTTGTCTTATGCATGCATTTTTATTTACCCATAGCCGATACCACCAGTGTCCCATTGAAGAAAGGCGGTGGCATCACCTGTGTGCAGTGTTTTAGGCACGATTTTAGCGGGATACCGCTTATCCCACAAGGAATAAGAGCGGTTCCCACTTCCATGGTTTTAGGGCTTACCCAATAGGCCCAAAACAACCCAAAAAATTCAAAAATGAAGGGATGGAATGAAAGAGTAGGGTTTAAGCTATTACCTGGAACTAACGGTGCAGAAATATGATGATAGATTCTCTCGAAATTAGCAGTTGAAAATATAGACAAGAAAATGCTCCAAAGGCTCTCCACTATGGGTAAAAGGTAAAATGTTTTGATTTTTTACTATTTACATACCTTTTATACGCATTTTAGGTTTTGGCATGTTATAGTTTTTTAAAATCTATTAGTCATGATCCTTTAATGTCATTTATTGGAGAACTTAACTGTCTTTTTTCAAGTTGTTGCAAGATAAAGAGCGGTAGCAGTAAATGTTTTGGGACTTTGTTTTTGAATTTTTTGCACTACCATAAAATGGAAAAAGTATTTGAGCATTTATTGTGACACTTTGTTCATGCTCTTGAAACTTAGCATCAAAGGTCTGAGTCCTTTTCTAATTCTTTTCATACTCATAAAATCTCTCATTATGAAAAGAGACCTAGTGGAGTCTTCTTTAAACTCTTTTTGGGCTCCTTAAACATGAAAAGATAGTCAAGTGATCTTGTCTTCTTCATGCTCATTAAAGCACTTGAAGAGTCATTCGTTTGATGGTAAGTTATCACTTTTTCAGTTCAGATGAACTATTTTATGAAAAAGGACCCTGTGGAGTCTTCTTCCATGGTCGTTCAAACTCTATAAACATGAATGATACCGACTTAACGTTTATTGGGCTCATTAAATTAAACATTGAGAGACCCTCTTTTGGGAATGAACCTCTCCTCTCTCAGGTTCGTAAAACATATGAGTTTGGACTTGTCTTCAGATGAGATATAATGAGTGTTTGTTACCCTCTTTGAACTCGTAAAAATGAAAAGAGGCACTCATCAACCATGATGGAGAAAACGGGAAGGAAATCATTTTGCAAATAACTGGCAGTTTGTCGTTACCTTTGAACATGGAACTTGTCTGCATATCATTATAGCCAATTGGGTATTCAGCTAATTTCCATGATGATCCACTTTCATGAGTCATGTCACTCCTTCAATTCTTTCAAAAGAATGGATTGTCCACGTCGCACTGTGTGTTTGTCTGGTCTAGTCATGCTACCAAGTCTTTTGTCGTGCCACCCGATATTCAAAGGGAAGTTGAAGAAGTTTACCATTGCAGTCAAAAAAGTCTCTGTGTCAGTACTTTTGATTCAATCTTATGGTTACCTCATTCACATCATTCCATAACTTTGTTCCAAGTTTCGTGTAGTCAATGTGGGACTCATCATGGCCCTCCTTCGATGAGACTATTCCTATCTACATCATCTCATCATCCAGGAAATAGTCTTAGAAACAAATCTAGTACCTTAATATTTGTATGCCTCAATGACAGATTCTCTCACTCTCGACATAGGTTCACATCATCGACCTTTGATCGATAGAATTGACTGGGTGTTCGACACCAAGACATCCATTCACACTCAGTAGATTGTACTAGGGTAACTTGGGAATCATTGACATCAATGGTGATCTCACTCGCAATTGTTAACGGTTCACATCATTAGCCAAGTGGTTTCTACCATGTTCGACTTCAGAACATTGTAATCACAAGGATAGAATCGTACTTTGTGGAAAATGAGACAAAGACCCTGGGTACTTGTTTAGCACTCATTTCTCTCCCCAAGTTGTGATGGAGTTTTGTATATCTAGCATGGATCCACATTTGTATGGTCATGGCTATGCTCAAATTTTCATCTATATGACATAGATCTACATTGTACGTCTCATAGCTATGTCCAAGTTTGAATCCTCTATCACATGGATCTACGCTATATTCTAGTAGCCATGGTTGTTTATTCCTCTTGTGGATCTGCCTTGTATTGGTATGTAGCCATGAGTTGGTTAAATTTGTCTATGAGTCAAAAGTATTGATGTACTATAGATTCCTACTTGACTACATTCTCCGACCGAGCTGACATTCTCACCTCGAAGTGACAACTTGTTCTCTCAAATCTCTTGCTTATTGTATCCCTCTAAGCCTCATGCTTTGAGGGGAATTTTTTTATACCCAAATCTTATCACCAACATGTGATGAGATCCTTAACCCCTATTTTTTCCCTTAATCCCAAAACTTGGAGTGGAAGCTTGCTCTGGATATCAATTCTACTTGAAAAAACCTAGCACCGCGCTTACCCTTTGGCTGATGAGTGGTACCTTGCTCAGCACCGCCAATGTCCTGTTATAGAGAAGTGGTGTCACTGTGAAAGTGCTTTGTCTTTGAAGTGGTTCTCACCTAAACCGATCTATCATAAGGGAACAAAAGTGGTACCCTTGGTAAAATGGAAAAAAGAGAAGTTTCTTGAGGCTTCTAGAAGTTGAGCCTCATGTCCTCCCTTATCCCTATCAATATGGGTTAGTTGAACTTGAGATCCCTCTTGGTAGGATCTTAGAGCCACCTCACCCATAATTCTCTCAACTATCCCTATCCATTTGAGCCCTATAAATACAAGCTCATATCCATAGTTGAGGGGGAGAACTGAATGATATTGTTATGTTGTTGAATTGACTACCTAGTCCAATCCATTGGATAGCACAACAGAGAAATTTGGAGCTTTTGGGGATGAGGTTTTTATATTATGGAGGAGTTTTTCAACACTAAGGCAATGGTCGTAAGCTTCTTCATTCATTCTTAATGCAAAGATGATTTTCATCCCACATATCTGTTGTTTTGATTTCACATGTATATGTTACTGTATTCCTTAGTCACTAGTATGGATGTGTAGATGAATTTTTGGTAGCTTTGATGTTCTTGTTTGTTTGACATGTTTGCAGGTATAGAGGTTCATGATCAAAGCAGTATTCCGGGTGTTTACAACATTCAGGGAAGGTCTTCATCCTTTTTCGTTCACTCATTTGTTTTGGATCTGAACCATTCAGACCAGAGGAACAACTTGTTTCTATAGAAGGGGCAATATTCTTGATTACAACTTTTGAAAGCCTTATAGTATAAATGTAAGAGGAAACATTCCTAGTTCAGGTGGAGTTACAAGAGTAGAGTGAGGAAATGTATTGGAGAATTTTAAAACTGATATCTTAGGAGCAATGGGTTCTCAACTAGATGCTTTACAAGATAAGAAAAGACAGGATGAAGAATGAGAAGCAATGAGTTTTTTTTGTCCAATATGTAGGACCAAACATCCCCAAATGGAATTCCCATTAAATAACATCTCCATATCTCACATCTGTATAGAAGAGAATCCAACAGATAACTGCCCATCCTTTCCTGGGTTGCAAGCAATCTATAAGAGTGGGGATGTAGCTGAAACATCTAAGAGGCCTCCTTGGAAAGCTAGATACCAACCAGCATATCAAAAATTTCCACAACAACCTCCCCTCTATTATCCTCCATATCAACCACCTCAACAATGGAACAATTCAAGTTGGCAGAATTTTCCACCCCAATACCCTCCTCCTCAATTTATGCAACAACAATAATGGTCACAAAGGTGGAGAGGACAACCATATACTCAGTCACAACTTATCTCTACACTTAATCATCCTTATCCTCGGCATGAAATAGATTTCCAGCAAATTTCACCTGGATTTGTACCTCTAGTTCCTTTTATCACACAACAACCACATTACTTCCTAACATAAATCCTCCTCGACCGACATTATTACCTGCACAACTGATACCTAACCCAAATAAGAAACCAACTTAAGCACTCAATAGGATTGAGTTGAAAAATATTCCATCATATCTTATTTTGAATGTACCTGTACATGAGATTCAATTACGATCTGGAAGAGTTGTGAATGATAAACACAAGACATCAGTCATCATTCATGAAGCAAGTGAAGAAGAAGAAGATTCAAACGAACATGTGAATGATGTCATTTTGGAGGATGTGAACATTCCAAAGGTTCCAATACACATCCATCCTCCACAAGAAACTATTGAAGAGGAAAGAGTTCCTCCATTCCTAGAAACACTAGCGATAGAAAAACCTATAGTTCATCCAGAGTATTACATTTTGAATGAATTAAAGAATATCTGTGTCAAAATTCCTCTATTACAAGCTATCAAAGACATACCAATCTACAACAAGGTAACGAAGAAGCTATGTATTAAACATCCAGGAAAGAAGCAAAAGGACCCTCTCACAATTCATGTTATATGAGAGATGTCTGATTGTATGATAGATCAGTCCCATATTGCAAAATATACAAATCCAGGAGCCCTAGTAGTGACTGTAATTACAAACAACAATGGCATAGAAAATACATTAATCAATTTAGGATCTGCTATCAACATGATGACCACTATTGGGTGTTATAATGTTTAAATTAATCCACATATTCTTTAATTATCAACCGGGGTTGGTAAGCTTAGAGTTGACACAGAATATATGCAAAAGTAGAGGGTGTTGTGTAAATATTTTTACAAACGAAAGATCGAAAGATCTTTCAAAATGAAAAGTCGAGTCAAATTCCTAAGAATGCACTTATTAATGTAATTAAACTGAGGTATAATAATAAACTAAACAATTGATAATAAACTTTAAACTGAAATACAACGAACAATTAACTTTTCAAATGGGAAACTAGGGGACAAGAAAAACTTAACTTATAAGAAATTAGAAAACTTAATTAAATAAATATCTTTAGGTTCTGTCCTACAAGTTCTTTCAACAATAACACGTCATAAAAGAGACAACCTAAAAACATACTAAGGAAAACACATATAAGACTAAATCTCTCATACAAACAAATAAATCAATCTAAAAAGCGTAAATATGAAATAATACAATGTTAAAACAAAATCAGTAATGAAATTCAAGAAACAAAAACAAGTTAACACACATTTAAGGCAAAAGGAAGTAAGGAAAATAATAAAACTTAAATAAATAACCTAAAACAATTAGATTTTAACTTTAATGTTAAACAAAACTATAATCTAACTATTACAGTCAAAACATAATTCACACATTAACAAAATAGAACTAAAAACAATCATAAAATACATAAAAAAACACTAAAAGCAGAACTAAGGACTGAATGACAGACTGGACTGTGGGTCTAAAAGGGGTGGTTGAATAACAGACTGAATAAGATGCACAGTTAAAATGGTAAAAAATAACCTAAATGAACTAATCTCCAGCTGAAGTCATGCATATGTAATTCTAATGTATAAAGCAATAAATAAACCTACTTATTAAGCAAATCTAATCAATAATGTAAACTTAAACAAATTCATAAACATAAGCACAAAAAGACCATTGCATATTAATGAACTGGAATGTAAATTGCATAAACTGATAAGTAAAATAGAAACAAAATAGACAGAATTAAATATACTTAACTTGATAAACAACAATCTATTTTATCTAACTTACAAATAAATTAGGCAATGGACTAAAAATGAAATGACTGAAAGCAAGAATGGAAACAAACTATGCCCGCGGTCTAATTATCTAATTCAGAAATCAAATTGCATTATAGAAATAAAATAGACTGTGAATTAAACTAGCTACAACAGGAAAACTAAAGGAAATAAACAAGAAAAGAAACCTTTGGTTGATGAGGGGCCCTCTCATCAATCAGGGGTTATTCATGGCTATCTTTACTCAAACCCAATCTTCAACAGCAATGCATACAACTCTTTATTCATATGGTGGAACATAAATACAATGCTTGAGAACAGATCAAAACATGAGCTGGTTCTTGTTGACTAACATAACTCTTTTGGCTAATAGAGCTCTCTCGCAGAGGCTGCTATATATAATAATTTAGAGAGATGAGCAAGTCGACCCTTTAGTGGTTGACTGGTCACTGCTCTCTAAATTAATTCAATCATAAAGGAGTTTAACTGATCACAGGCCAACACGCAGGAATCTCCATTCTTCAGCATGAACAATCTTCAAATGTGGCGCACGAGCTTCTCTTCAATGTGAATGATCTTCAGAGGTGGCACATAGGTTCCTTCCTAAGTGCAGTAGGTGACTACTAGCGAACAGAGGAGAGCATAGTGGCGATTCTTCTAGAGCGTGGGTTGAATGCATCACTCTAGTGCGTGGATGGTTTATGTGGTGGTGAGAAAAGGTGAATGCAGGATAGAAAATATTGAGAACACAGATTCATCACCTAGACGCATGGATAACAGTTTGTTTGTAGCTCTTTCTATTTTTAAATGCCCAAAATTAATTCTCAGCAGTGCGCAGTTTGATGGGTGATCTTGACGGAGAGCTGAACGGGAGGCTAGGCCATAAGCTGGATACGTTGGACATCAATCTAGGGTGAACAGATTGTCTATCTAGTGGTGCACTTCAGGACTGCAATGTACAACAACACATATCAACATCTGGAAAACCACCAGCGAGTTTCACACAATGGACTGGATGACAAGCTAGACGTCGAGCTGGACATGTTGTACGAAAGGCAGGCTCAATGCGTTCTATTTATTAATTTACCCAAAAATATTATAAAATATGCAAACAATAATATAAATTAGTTAACACATCAAATGCACTTTAATAATGTCATTTTTAATTAATAAAACCATAAAAAATAATAATAATAAAATATTTCATATAAACCTTAAATACACTCATACCTGAGGTTGAATAATGATCTACATACCATAAAATATACAAACGATAATAAAATATGTGTTTAAATGAGTAATTTATCTGCCAAAAATGATAACAGATCTAGGATCATCATTCCCCCAAACCGGAAAAAATGCCAGGTCCCAGTGAGCAAAAAGAAAGAAAAACAATTTAAGAAGAAGGCCAACTAGCAGCAACTGCCTTCAATTTTGCAGATAAAGAAGGTAATTTTAAATTTCACTCTTTTAACTTGTAATTTAAAAATAACATATCTTTCATGTCACACATTGTATGAAAGTTAAGAATGACTTTATTGTGTTTTTAACATTCTTAATTTAACAGTTCTTAGGTTCAAAATAATTTTATCATTTATAAGGTTTAAAATTAATTCAACCATGTCCAAAGTAAGAATTTGGGTAGGTTGAATATGTAAGACAAAAACATAAATTGTATTTTAAATAACAAAAAGATTGATCATTTTCATGCATGACTGGGTAAGAGAATAGAGTTATTAACAGTGAAATGGAAGTAAAAACTATTTTCCCAAAAAACAAAATTTAGTTAGCAAATTTAATCATAAGTGCTATAATATTACCATTTTTACCAAATTGCTATTTGATATTTCATTTTCCTTCATTCGATTCTTCATATGGTAAGACCATATTGAATTTTACTGTAAAATATGCTTCAATCTATAACCAAATTCCACTGTTTACATTCCTGAAAATACTTATCATTTGTTAGAGATAAATAGATTTGTCATAAATAATAATAATCTTATTTTTTTACAAATCAAATCCATCTTCCCCCAAACCAAAGAGATAGTGCGTCCTCAAGCCATATAGAGAGAAGAAATGATTGTCCCATAAAGAATGCTAGCATGCTATTAATTTTTTTAAGAAAAACTAACTAGTAAATGGAAATGGTTCATAAATGTATATTCATGAAAAATAAAATAGTGCTTAGAAAGACCATGTAAAGGAGAATAATATAATTAAAATAATAACATAGGAAAAACTAGCCATCCATGCCTCGTTGTAAAGATATCCTGTCATCGTCAAGTATTTTAAGTGTACCCTGGAGTGTGTGAGATTTACAGCTATGGGTCCCATTTCTAATATAATGATATCTTAGGTATATGCGGAATTAGACGGCCAGGGCAAAGTCAACTTAGAGCCATTCTCAAATGACATTATAAACAATTCCCCATGACATAATGTTTTAAAGAATTTTTCATATACTATCACTATTTTACAAACTATGTGCATAGTGATGTATTAACCAGATCTCATTTACCAGATATTGCCCCACTGCTAGCAGGCCTTTCCAGTACCCCGATGGGTTTATCTTGGTACCATGCAAGCATAGCCCCGCTTCCAATGAGCCTGTTCAATACCCCGACGAGTTTACTTGCATTTATAGAGCTTCATTTTGTAATGTTTTTACTTAGCATTGACCCACTGCCAGCAGGCCTGTTCAGTACCCTGGCGGGTTTGCCTTGTATAATGATATTAAATATATGGAAGCTGATCGGTACTAGAGCGTGTTAAATACTGCTAAACATAATTCAATATTTTTAAAATAAAGTTATAAGTAATTTCATAATGGCCAGACTCATAAAACATGTCAAAAGAGAATAACTGAAAGTTGTTCGTTAACCTAATAGTCCTTCTTCTTTATAAAGTAATGTTCCCCATAGATAAAACTTCCACTTACTTTCAAGTTATCACCAAAATAATCAAGAGACAAGTTTTGATAACAAGTATAGGATGAACTAGTAAGCCATAGGTAAAAAAATAAGGTTGTGAAAAATATGAAAAAGAAAGTGGGTCTTATCAAGCAATTTGTTTAAAAGAAGAAATTAGAAATATACATGTTTGAATCAAGATACCAAAAACTATATGAATCATAGAAAAACTGGTGAAGTATGATATACATTGATTGATATAAAATGTTTTTATCATTATAAGTTGCAAATTTCGAAAGTACCCTAAAAATATTAAAATACTTGATGAGTATTTAGCATACTTTCCTTGTCCAAGTAATATTCCATTAGCTGCTCATAGAGATAATATACTTGTAATCAAATTACAAAACCACTTGTTAGATGATTCAATTTACTCATAAAGACATAAAAGAAAAAGAGTCTTCTATAGACAACCTATTAGAAATGACTCTTATTTATTCAAAGCAATAAGCACATATTTACATATCTACAAGTGATAATAACCCAAAATATTTTTCAAGGATCAGAGGAGGAGGAATAGCTTCCCCTTCAACTAATTCCATTTCATTTTTCTGCAAAATATTTTGTATAAAATCCTGTTTAGATGTCGGTTGATGATAGATCCCAAGTCTATGTCCATTTACTACAAAGGAAATTTCTGAGCCATAAATTGTTTTAATTTTTACTAATCCATTGTTAAAAGCTGTAACTACTTTGTATGGACCCATCCAACGGGAAGTTAATTTTCCTTTAAAATTTTTAAACCATGAATGAAATAGTAGTGCCCAATCTCTAGTATTAAACTGCTTTTGCTTAATAAATTTATCATGCCATGTTTTTCGTTGATTCTGTATTAACATCGTTTTTTGTAGTACATCTTGTCTAATTTCGTCTAACTCATTAATCTGCAATGTTCATTGTTTCTGTGCTTCATCCAAATTCATTGCTAATTGTGCCACCATACAAAATGTTTTAACATGAAATTCAATAAGTAAAAGGACTTGTTTTCCATACACTAACTCATAGGGGGTATTTTCGATAGTGTTTCTCCATGTTATCCTATAGGCCCATAAAAGCCTCAGGGAGTCTATCTGCCCAATCCGGATCAAGACCTTCTCGATATTGTCAAGGGATTCTTGAAAAGTATTACCGTAGGTCATAAATTCATCCAAGTATACCTCCACACAGTCATGTATAAGATCATAAAATATTCCTAAGACTGCCCACTGGAAAGTGGCAGGTGCATTACATAATCCAAATGGCAAAACTCGATAAGAATATGTTCCCCAAGGGCATGTAAAAGTGTTTTTGTCTTGATCTTCAGGTGCTATTAAAATCTGTTTGTAACCACTATACCCATCAAGAAAGGAAAAATACTGTTTACCTGATAGAGTATCTAATACTTGATCGATAAAAGGTAAAGGAAAGTAGTCTTTAAGTGTAGCTTTGTTTTCCTCCTTAAAATCAACACAAATACGCCATTTCCCTGTAACTTTATTTGGAACTACTTCTAAAGGAGATACCCATTTACTATCCGAAATAGGATAGATGAAACCAACAGTGAGGATTTTTTTTAATTCTTCTTTTACTATGTTCTTTAGACCAGGATTCATCCTCCTCAATGGATCCCTTATATTTCACATGCTTGGATCCATATAAATATGGTGAATACATGTTTCAGGGTGGATACCCTTCATATCGGTGTATTCCCATGCAAATGCTCCAACTTGCTTCTTAAGAACTTTAAGCAACTGTGCTTATTGGTTTTCACTTAATCCTTCGTTTATATGTATAAATTTATCAGAGCCAACCTCAAAAGGTATGGTATATGGTCCTGTATGCTCTTCAATTGTGAAGACACAAGGTGTTTCTATAAACATTGAGAGATCCATATTATGTTGAAACTCATATCCAAAAATATGATCGAGTTGAGCAAAATACTGAGGGAAATCTATACAGGTTGTCTAAGAAACAAACTAGTTTAATACATTCTCAGTGATCTTCTCCTGAAGTGCCAAGGAAAAATCACTAGGAAGGGAGAGATCATCAAATTATTCATCCCCAAAAGAACAATTTAACCACCATGAATTTTTAGTTATTGGTTGTGTTGGGGGGTATAAAATAATTATTTTTGTGCACAACCCATTGGAAATAGTCATCTCTCCATCCCTACACCCTATAAAATCATTTTCAGTAGCTAACCATGGTCTTCCCAATATAATAGGATGTCCTTTAGAAGGATTCTTTGAATCTATGACCATAAATTTGAAAGGGCATTCCCATGAAGCTACTAATACAACAATGTCATCCAAGACTCCAGCGGGTTTTACCGTAGTTTGGTTTGCTAGTTCTAGGATGGAAGGAGTAGTTTGAAGAAATTGTCCCAATTGTAAAGCTTCTAAAAATGCGGTGGTCATCATGTTAATAGAGGATCATAAATCTATTAATGTATTCTCTATGGCGGTGGTGTTTATAATTACAGTCACTACTGGAACTCCTGGATTTGTATATTTTGTGATCCAAGACTGACCTATCATACATTCAGACATTTCTCCTATAACATGAATTGTAAGAGGGTCCTGTTAACACTCCATTTTTAACAGTTGATCTACGCTTGATGGAGGTTCAGTAGGGGTCCCACTCCCCTGAATATCATATGGGAACCCTTCAATAAGGAAAGTGGCAGGCGCACTGTTAGAATTGGGAAGCGGTCATAATCAAAGGATGCGATTGACTGGAGGTGGATCAACGGATCCAAACCGCTTCGCGTGAGAAAACATGCATGATCAAAGCTTCCTTCCTGAATTGTGAAACGTGTTAAAGATAGGAAGCTTTCAACGATTGAGATGAGGTATGGGGAAGATCTATGGCATAAATTTATTTTGTGATCCATACTTGTACGGGTAAAACTACAATCTCAAATCATGAAAGGGTGGTAGAGGTCATGAAGATCAACGGTCGCGATGAAGAAGGAGATAAATCTACGTCTCTGGTTCATTTTGCAATGCGAATTAGCACAGATGAATATCAAATTTTCTCATGACAAAAGATGGTGGGGCCCACTCAGATCAACGGCTGCATGAAAGGTCGGTCTTGATCGGTGGTTAAGAATGTGTCATGATCAAGAACTGCCCGCAGTGTTCAGAGGAGAAAAGTTGGCAAAAATATGAATGGAACATGGATGATGGATGTAAAAGATTCCTTTAATTAGACGACTGAGAAGACTCCCAAGGTACAGGTTTCCCATCTAGTGTGGAGGTGACAGTGGAGGAGGTGTTCATGCGTGTAATCTTCCCCATTACAAATTGGTCGATTCATTCGACGCCATTTGGGATATGCCTGAGGTGGAAGCCTTGTCCAGTGGCGCTATTTTCCTCGGTTCACAAGTGTGGCATCATACTCATCATCCGTCATGGCGTCCGAGCGTGTCAAACTATTACCCAGGTCGAATACAACCACTAGTGCCATAATGTCTGTTTATATTTGTAAATGTGGTGATAGTCCACTCCTTGCACTATTAACGCCTGATGGCAACTTGTAACAGTTTTTAATTCAGTATTCTTAGCAATAGGATTGTATAAAAATGCTCCCGATAGAGGGAGAAAGGAGTTAGTGAATTGGATTGGGAAACATTCCTGGGTTGAGGCTCTCCATTTGTAAAAATTAATACCTGTGTATGAATCAATTGAAGTGAAAGAACTATTTCTCATAGCAGAGATTCATGTGTTGTTGATTTTCCCAATATGTATTTTCCTTTACGTGTAAACGTGTTTCCTGTTTCCATTCCAGTTTGTTGATTGCTTTCATGTCTACAACTTAGTGTATAACAGTTAGGAATTAATACTTGCTATGCTCTTGCTATTTTTCTAGGCATTTATCAATTGTTCTTCTAAAGTTGCATGGAATTCATCTTGCTGGTGCTCCATGCGATGGACTGTCCCTTCTTGTCCTCTAATCGCCTGCTAAATATCTCCTGATTGGGAGATCAGCGGCTATCTTGCCTTTGTTTGCAGCCCCATGTCATTCTTTCCCTTTGTAATCATTTCTTATGCAGGTTTTGAATCCATTTTCCTATGGTCCCTTGCCCCTGATAATCCCACCATGATCCTTTCCTCAACATACTTTTCCCCATTTAGGATCCTAGCCCGTTGATTATACTGATTGAAAATCCTATGCGGAGTAGACTCTTGTGACACACAAAATTGAACATCTTATGCAGAGAAAACTCCGGTGACAAATGAGAGATCCCTTTCTGGCTGCATAGGGTCGAAGGCATGTTCTAAAGTAATTCTACTGTTTCTCGGGAGCGGCCTCCCCTTGCTCGACCTTGGGGGCTCAAATCTCAGTGCCAACAAACTGGCACCGTTGCTGAGGATGAAATTGAAGATCCTCCCTGGGAAAAATGACATGGTTTTAGATCTGGTTATTGATGGTGAACAATGACCATACCTTAAGAAGGTTGAGCACTTTTTCATCTAGCGACTCCACTCTTGAAGGATTCATATTTCAGTGACTCCGCTGGTGGTGTGACCCAGAAATCAAATCACCAAAGAGAGATGGCAGACTCTTCCTGGAAAATGCACCCGTCATAAATCTTAGAAATGCATGGCGGAAGGTCCAAGCAATTGAGTCCACATTTCTTCCAGGATGCCTTATCCTATCTTGTAAGTTTTCTCTTATCTTTTCCCAGATTTATTAAAACAACCTTCTATGGCCTAGCTCATTCTGAGCAGAGCCATGAATATACTCATGTTTATCCTTCTTTATGAACCGAAAGTGTTGCATCATCTTGTACGTCTGATTATGGCCTAGAATTCTATCTGGGGGTACCCGATGTCGAAGGACACCCCTGTGAAATTCATGAAACCTCGAACGATAGCTTAGCTATCATACCTAACCTTGTCTCCCCCATTTCTCCAAGTTGATATAAGCCATTGCAATTGCTTCCTATCCTCCATGATTTTCCTGTGAAATATTACAAGTACCTCCCTAAGTTCGATGGAGAATCTGAAAACTTGACTGCTGAGAAACATGTACAAGCCTTTGAGCATTTCGCTGACCTTTTCGAGATAGAACATGATGATGTCTACATGTGGGTGTTCGCTCTATCCTTACAAGGAGATGCCAAAGTCTGGTTTAAACACTTGCATCCTAAGTCCATCAACACTTGGGAATAGCTTTCTTGCACATTCTTTAGGTTTTTGTGTAGGAGAAGGCCACTGGAGAAAATACTTTCGGAGTTTTATTCCTTGAGGACGCATGAGGGTGAGGCCATATATAGTTTTAATAGAATATTCAAAATATTTTATTATAACATGCCTAAGGAAGTTCAACCTCTTGAGAACGCTGCTAAGATCTATTACACAACCACCTTTTCCCCTGACCTGTCCTTGCTTCTTTTGGAAAGAAAATCAACCACCTTGCATCATATGTTCACTGATTGTTTGGAGGTTTAGGAAAACCTTAAGATGTCAAAGAAATCATCAGATCAGGACAGTGGTGGTGAAATAAAAGATACATTCAAATTGGTTGGGCCCTACAAGCAGAGTGGGAAATTCTCTGGCTTGTCAAATATCTCTCCTAATGTACTGAAAGATGACTGGCCCGAGGCAGGAGTAGGTAGTCATGCAGGATTATTCTCTGAAGATGGTGACCTGCACCATACCTAGTCAACTGGGGATGATTTCAAGAAGGATTTTGGTGCGCCTGTGTACGATGAATATGAAGAAGAGTACCTGCAGAATGTACCTGATGAGCCAGATGTTGAAAGAATTCCTTCTAATGAAATAAATCGAAGTGCAATACAAAATCAGGAGGTCAGAGCGGGAAAATATGATGAGGGCACTGGAGGTGATAGCCTGCCCTTATGTTATGCCTTTTTTGAGTTAATATGACACACAGGTAAGGCCTCGAAGCAAAAGCAGAAAGAAATGGAGGTGGTGCATGCCAGAAACTTATACAGAAATGAAGACAGATGTAGCAGCTTACAGATGAACACTTTTTCTTATAATCTACCTTCAAGAATGCCACCTCACATAGGAGGAGTATGCCTACTCGGTTCCACCGGAGAAGCTGAAGAAATCCCTCCCGAAGCACATCAAGCACTTGTTACAGAAATTTTGAGTAGAGAGAGGGATGTTCCATCGGAGAGAGATTCTATGGGCCCTTGTCCGTAATCTTCCAAGTGTTAGCATGACGACTCCCTAGAAGCTAGAAGCTCCGGACAGCTTTCCCATGAGCAGGTGACAGAACGTGCTAGAGGTTGCCATGATTTCTACGACCCCGTGGCTGAATACATGGAGGGTTTGGGTGAAGGCAATGATTGGTCACACCTCTGCCTTAAAGATCAATTTGTTTATCATTTCCTTCTCCCATTATCTATTTCATTTCTATCCATCAAGCACCATACAAGAACAAGAATATTAGGCAAGTTGCTTGATTGGCTTCATTGGAAGTATGATTTCACTTAATCGGACTTGTGTACAAAGTTAGGTAGAGTAGGTAGAAGAAAATAAGCTTAGCTGTTATCGAGCATTTCCTTCATTACTATTTTTAGTTTGTTTTAATTTTTAGTTACCAGCACAGGTTTACAGTCAGCATCATGATTTGCTAAGAGTGGCATGAATTCGCTGAAGCAGTAACATGGAGCAGAATGGAGATGTCAAAGAAAGACTGAAGGTGGCCCAATGGTTTTGGCACTTGGTCTACGGGGGTTATTTTCTACCTAAATGGGAGGATAGCATCCCTCGTGGAGCTAGTTGTTAACACTCCATTTTTAACAGTTGATTTAAGGGCTTGATGGAGGTTCAGTAGGGGTCCTAGTCCCTTGAATATCGTATGGGCACCCTTCAATGAGGAAAGTGGTAGGAGCATTGTTAGCATTGGGCAGGGTTCATAAGCAAAGGTTGCAATTGACCAGAGGTGGATCAATGGATCCAAACCAATTCGCGTTAGCAAACATGCACGATCAAATCTTCCTTCCCAGATTTGCGAAACATGTTAAAGATAGGAAGATTTCGATGGTTGAGATGAGTTCTGGGGCAGATCTACGGCCTAAATTTATTTCATGATCCATACTTTTACGGGTAAAACTACAATCTCAAATCACGAAAGGATGGTAGAGGTCATGAAGATCAACGACCATGATGAAGAAGGAGATAAATCTATGTCTCTCGTTCATTTTGCAATGTAAACTAGCATGGACAAATATCAAAGTTTCTCATAGCGAAAGATGGTGGGGCCCACTTAGATCGACGGTGCATGAAAGGTTGGTCTTGATCAGCATTTAAGAACGTGTCATGATCTAGAACTACCCGTGGTGTTCAGAGGAGAAAATTTGGCAGCAGGATGAATGGAAAGTGGATGGTGGATGTAAAAGATTCCTTTGATTGGATGGTTGAGAAGAATCCCAAGGTATAGGTTTCCCATCCAGTGTGGAGGTGACAACGAAGGAGGAATTCACATGTGTAATATACCCCATTGTAGATTGGTCGATTCCTCCAACACCATTATGGATATGCCTGAGGTGGAACCCTTATCCAGTGGCGCTATTTTCCCCGGTTCGCAAGTGTGGCATCATACTCATCATCTGTCATGGCGGCCGAGCGTGTCAAACTGTTACCCAGGCCAAATTTTCCCACTAGTGCCATAATGTCTATTTATATTTGTAAATTTGGTGATAGTCCACTCCTTGCACTATTAATGCCTGATGGCAACTTGTAACAGTTTTTAATTCGGTAGTCTCAGCAATAGGATTGTATAAAACCGCTCCCAATAGAGGGAGAAAGGAGTTAGTGAATTGTATTGGGAAACATTCCTGGGCTAAGGCTCCCCATTTGTAAAATTTGATACCTGTGTATGAATAAATTACAATGAAAGAACTGTTTCTCAAGGCAGAGATTCATGTGTCATTGCTTTTCCCAATATGTATTTTCCTTTACGTGTAAATGTGTTTCCTGTTTCCATTCCAGTTTGTTGATTGCTTTCATGTCTGCAACTTAGTGTATAATGGTTAGGAATTCATACTCGCTATGCTCCTGCTGTTGTTCTAGGCATTTATCAATGGTTCTTCTAAAGTTGCATGGAATTCATACTGTTGGTTCTCCATGCAATGGACTGTCCCTTCTTGTCCTGTAATCACCCGCTAAATATCTCCTGATTGGGAGATCAGTAGCTATGTTGCCTTTGTTTGCAAGAACATGTCATTCTTTCCCTTTGTAATCATTTCTTACACAGGTTTTGACTCCATTTTCCCATGGTCCCTTGACCCCGATAATCCCACCATGCTCATTTCCTCAACATACTTTCCCCCATTCAGGATCCTAGCCCCCTGATTATGCTGATTGAAAATCCTATGCGGAGTAGACTCTGGTGACACATGAGATTGAACATCTTATGTGGAGAAAACTTCAATGACAAATGAGATATCCATCTCTGACTATGCAGGGCTGGAGGCATGGTCTAAAGCGGTTCTGCTATTGCCCGAGAGTGGCCTCCCCTCGCTCGACCTTGGGGGCTTAAATCCTGGTGCCAACAGGTCCTTTTGCTTCTTTCCTGGGAGTTTAATACATAGATCCTTGATCGCCATACTATAGATAGGTATATCTTTGATAGCTTGTATTAGAGGTATTTTAATACAGATGTTCTTTAATTCATTCAACATGTTATACTCCGAATGAACTACAGGTCTCTCTATTACTAATGTTTTTGGAAATGGAGGAATTCTTTGCTCCTGAATAGTTTCTTGTGGAGGATGGGTGTGTACTGAAAATTTTGGAATGTTCACATCCTCCAAAATAGCATCATTCATGGGATCACTTGAACCTTTTTCTTCTTCATTTGGTTCCTGAATGATGATTGATGACTTGGGTTTATTATTCACAACTCTTCCCAATCATAATTGAATTTCATGTATAGGTATAGTTGAAATAAGGTATGAGGGAATATTTTGCAAATCAATGCTGTTAAGAGCTTGAGTTGGTTTATTGTGAGGGTTAGGTATCAGTTGTGCATGTAATAATGTCGGTCGAGTAGGATTCACATTCTAAAAGTGATGAGGTTGTTGTGTGACAAAAGGAACTGAAGGTACAAATCTAGGAGGCATTTGATGGAAATTTGTTTGATTCTGAGGATAAGGGTGATTAGGTGTAGGGTGGGTTGTGGCTGAGGATATGGTTTTCCTCTCTATCCTTGTGACCAATATTTCTATTGTGGAAATTAAGGAGGAGGATACTGAGGCGGCCAATTCTGCCAACTAGAATTGTTCCATTCTTGAGGTGGTTGATATGGAGGATAATAGAGTGGACGTTGTGGTGGAAAGTTTGGATATGCTGGTTGGTCTCTAGGTTTCCAAGGAGGCCTTCTAGATGTTTTGGATCCATCCCCACTCTTATAGATGGCTTGCAATCTAGGAAAGGATGGGAAATTATCTATTGGATGCTCTTTTGTACAGATGTGACATACGGGGATGTTGTTTAATGGACATTCCCTTTAGGGATGTTTAGTTCTACATATTGGACAAAAGATACTCATTGCTGCTCGTTCTTCATCCTGTCTCTTCTTGGCTTGTAAAGCATCTATTTAAGAACTCATTGCTCCTAAGATATCTGTATTGAAATTATCAACCAGGTTTCCTAACTCTACTCTTGTAACTCCATCTGAACTAGGAACATTTCCTCTTCTACTTCTACTAAAAGGCTCTCAAATTTTTTTTGCAACTTCCCCCCTACTACTAGAATAATTTTTACACATCTTACCGATCTGTGCAAACATAAGTTATGAGAAATATCACTAGCTGCCATGAGATTAATACTTTCTAACAAGTCCTCGGAGATTCCCTTAAGGAAAAGTGTATGTACTGCATATTCTTGGAGGTCATTATATTTAGACTTATGTAATGTATAAATGAACCTCTGCAAATAATCCTCTAGGCTCTCATCTTCAAGTTGTTGTATCTTGAATATATCATGTCGAGAGTCCTTAGTTTTGCATTATTCTTGATATTTTTGCAAGAATGAGGTTTTCATATCATCCCAAGTCCTGATAGTGGATTCTCCTAATCCCATGAACCATCTCAAGGAGGAATCCTTTGGTGTAGCAGGAAATAGTTTTAGTTTGTGAGTGGCTTGTAGATAATTGTAATTCCTATAAAGGATATCAAACTCAAACAGGAATGTGTATGGGTCCTCATTGCTTTTTCCATAGAAAGCAGGTAAGGAGGAAGGAGGGATGTTTTTCATAGTTACATCCTGCGTTGTATCTAATATAGGGAACCCAAAGGTAGCCTCAGTTCAATTTTCCTCTTCTCCTTCTTCATTTATAACTTCACCATGATCTTTTTTTTCTCCCTGTCTCTCCATATAAGTTGGATTCTTAACATAAATATACTTAGGAGCCTCCTTTCGAGGTGATAACGGAGCGTCCCAACATTATTTTTTGGGAGAGATATTCCTCTAATCAACCATTTTTTTATTGAATCCTATAGGGATAGTAGGTTCTACTATAGAAGTTTCAATTTGTGAAATAACTGGATCTACTGAGGTTCCAAAGAGAGTTTTTACTTGAACGGGATCAACAAAGTCAACAAATTTTGGATCTCCTACTAGTGAAAAAGTTGTGTTAATTGGATTCAAAACTAGTGGAGGGCTAAAGGTTTCTAATGCATGATCCACTTGAAATTCCTCAGGAACGAGGTCCTTAGGACCTTCTACCAAGGTTCCCTCTCCCTCTATGGCTTCTCCAGTAATATCTTCTAAAAGAGACTCCTTAGTTTTTAGGGTAGAAATACTCCCTCTAGGTGTCTTTCCATACCTTTCTGGTGAGTTAGTAGTTGGGGAATTACGTCCCTTATGGTAGTTAGTAGAGAATTCAATAACTTTTCTGGTCTTGACAAATCTACCCTGAGGATCTCTAATTCTACTCATGAAATAATTTTAAACTAAAGAAAACCTGTGCTACTACTATTACTGGATTTGGGGGTGTCTATTATAATAGATGTGCATGTTCTTACCTCTCATCTTACCGCTCCCCTGCTACCAACATATTACTAAACTTCATAAATAATTCTACTCTACCTTACAGAACAACTCCCCAATAATGGTGCCAAAAGTGTGGGGTGTTATAATGTTTAAATTAATCCACCTATTCTTTAATTATCAACTAGGGTTGGTAAGCTTAGAGTTGACACAAAATATATGCGAATGTAGAGGGTGTCGTGTAAATATTTTAACAAACAAAAGATCGAACTATCTTTCAAAATGAAAAAATGAGTTAAACTCCTAAAAATGCACTTATTAAAGTAAATAAACTGAGGTAGGATAATAAACTAAACAATTGATAATAAACTTGAAACTGAAATACAATCAACAATTAACTATTCAAATGGGAAACTAGGGTACAAGGAAAATTTAACTTATAAGCAACTAGAAAACTTAATAAAGAAAACTTAATAAAAGAAATATATTTAGGTTTTGTCCTACAAGTTCTTTCAACAATAACACAATCATAAAAGAGACAACCTAAAAACGTACTAAGGAAAACACATATAATGCTAAATCTCTCATACAAATAAATAAATCAATCTAAAAAGCATAAATACAAAATAATACAATATTAAAACAAAATCAGCAATAACATTCGAAACAAAAACAACTTAACACACATTCAAGGAAAAAGGAAGGAAAATAATAAAACTTCAATAAATAACCTAAAACAATTAGATTTTAACTTTAATGTTAAACAAAACTATAATCTAACTATTACAGTGAAAACATAATTCATACATTAACAAAACAGTTGTAAAAGCAATCTTAAATTACATAAAAAAAACACTAAAAATAGAACTAAGGACTGAATGACAAACTGAACTGTGAGTCTGAAAGGGGTGGTTGAATAACAGAATGAACAGGCTGTCTGAATGACAAGCTGCATAGTTAAAATGGTGAAAACTAACCTAAATGAACTAATCTTCAGCTGAAGTCATGCATATGTAATTCTAATGCATAAAGCAATAAGGTAAACTTAAAAAAATTCATAAACATAAGCATAAAAAACCATTGCATATTAATGAACTGGAATGTAAATTGCATAAATTGATAGTTAAAACAGGAAAAATAATAGACATAATTAAATCTACTTAACTTGATAAACAACAATCTATTTTATCTAACTTACAAATAAATTAGACAACCGTCTCAAAATGAAATGAATGAAAGAAATACTAGAAACAAACTATGCGTGAAATCTAATTATCTAATTCAGAAATCAAATTGCATTACAGAAATAAAACAAGCTGTGAATTAAACTAGCTACAATAGGAAAACTAAAGGAAATAAACAAGAAAAGAAACCTCTGGTTAATGAGGGGCCCTCTCAACAACCAGGGGTGATGCCTAGCTAACTTCTACTCAAACGTAATATTCAACAGCAATGCATACAACTCTTTATTCATATGGTGGAATAGAAATACAATGCTTGAGAACAACTCAAAACATGAATTGATTCTTCTTGACTAACCTAACTCTTCTGGCTAACTGACCTCTCTCATAGAGGCTGCTATATATAATCATTTACAGAGATGAGCAAGTTGACCCTTTAGTAGTCGACTTCTCTCTAAATTTAGTCAATCATAAAGGCGTTTAACTGGTCACAGGCCAATGCGTGGGCATCTCCCTTCTTCAACATGAATAGTATTCAGATGTGGCGCATGAGATTCTCTTTAGTGTGAACGATCTTCGGAGGTGGCGCACAAGTTCCTTCCTAAGCGCAGCATGTGAATGATGGTGAAAATAGGAGATCGTAATGGCGACTCTTCTAGAACGTGGGTTGAATGCATCAATCCATTGCATGGGTGGTTGATGTGGTGGCGAGCAAAGGTGAATGCAGGCTGGAAAATATCTAGAACACAACTTTATCACCCATATGGATGGATAATAGTTCATTTGAATTTGTTTTTCGTTTTTAAATGCCCAAAATTAATTCTCATTAGTGCGCAGTCTGATGGATGATCTAGATGGAGAGCCGAATGGGAGGCTAGGCCATGAGGTGGATACACTGGGCGTCAATCTAGGGTGAACAGAGTGTCTGTTTGTTGGCGCGCTTCAGGAATGCAATCTACGGCAACACGTCTCAACATATGGAAAACCAATAGTGAGTTTCATGCAATGGATTGGATGACAAGCTAGACATTGAGCTGGACATGTTATGCGAAAGGCAGGTTGAATGCGTTATGTTTATTAATTTAGCGCAAAAAGATTATAAAATCTGCAAACAATAATATAAATCAGTTAACACATCAAATGCACTTTAATAATGTCATTTTTAATTAATAAAACCATAAAAAATAATAATAAAATATTTCATATAAACCTTAAATACACTCATACCTGAGGTTGAATAATGATCTGCGTAACATAAAATATACAAAAGATAATAAAATATGTGTTTAAATGAGTAATTTATATACCAAAAATGATAACAGATCTACGATAAAAAAACCACCGTAGTCTTAGAATCTTTATAGTTAGGACAACTTCTTCAACCTACCCCTTTCATTTTAGAACCAGCAGACCGTACTACAGTAAAAACTGCTCGAGTCCTGGATGACATTATCATATCAGTAGCCTCATGGGAATACACTTTCAACTTTATGGTCATAGAATCAAAGGATCCTTCTAAAGGCAATCCTAATAACATGGGAATAACAGGGTTAGTGACCGCAAATGATTTTATAGGATGTAGGGATGGAGAGATGACTATTTCCAATGGGTTGTCTACATAGAGACTTATTTTATACCCCCCAACACAACCAATAACTAAAAAATGATGGTGGTTAAATTGTTCTTTCACGGATGAAGACTTTGATGACCTCTCCATTTCTAGTGATTTTTCCTTGGCACTTCAGGAGAAAACCATTGAGAATGTATTAAACCAGTTTGTTTCTTCAACAACCTGTACAGATTTCCCTCAGTCTTTTTCTCAATTAGATCAAATTTTTGGAGACGAATTTCAAGAGAATATGGCTCTCTCAATGTTTACAGAGACACCTTGTGTCTTCATGATTGAAGAGCATACAGGAACCTATACTATACCTTGCAAGATTGGCCCTGAAAAGTTTCTGCATATAAATGGAGGGTTAATTGAAAACCAACAACCATAGCTGCTTAAAGTCCTTTAAAACCAATCTGGAGCATTTGCATGGGAATACACCGATATGAAAGATATATACCTTGATACCCACATTCACCATATTTATATGGATCCAAACATTTCACATGTAAGGCAGCCACAGAGGATGATGAATCCTGCTCTAAAGGATATCGTAAAAGAAGAATTACAAAAACTCCTTACTGCTGGTTTCATCTATCCTATTTCTGATAGTAAATGGGTATCTCCTTTAGTAGTAGTCCCAAAGAAAGTTACAGGGAAATGGTGCATTTGTGTTGATTTTAGGGAGATAAACAAAGCTACACTTAAAGACTACTTTCCTTCACCTTTTATTGATCAAGTATTAGATACCCTGTCAGGTAAACAATATTTTTCCTTTCTTAATGGATATAGTGGTTACAACCATATTTTAATAGCATCGGAATATCAAGACAAAACCAATTTTACATGCCCTTGGGGAACATACGCATATAGAGTTTTTCCATTTGTCCTATGTAATGCACCTGCCACTTTTCAGCGAGCAGTCTTAGGAATATTTTCTGATCTTATACATGACTGTGCGGAGGTGTACATGGATGATTTTATGGCCTATGGTAATACCTTTCAAGAATCCCTTGTCAACCTCGAGAAGGTTTTGATCTGATGTCAAAAAACGATTTGATCACTTAGTCATGAAAAATGTTACTGATAGAAGGTATAGTTTTAGGACACCATGTTTCCTCCCATGTAATTAAGGTATATCCTGCTAAGATCGAAGTCATTGTTGGCATTCCCCCTCCGAAAACTCAAAAAGAGGTTAGAAGCTTTCTTGGCCATGCAGGCTATTACCGATGCTTTATTGAAAATTTCACTAAAATAGCTGCACCAATGTTTAAATTACTTACAAAGGATGTAGAATTTTAGTGGATAGAATCATTAGAGGAAATTTCAACTCAAAACGGGCCTCCTAAAATGAACTAATACAATAATAGTTAAAATAATAAAATAATATTTATTAATTTTGGAGGAAGAAAAGAAAAAAACTACTTTTTTGTTTGTATTTTTGACATATCTCCCTATGTTTTTACTTAAATTTTGACCAGGAGAGCTCGTTGGATGTGGAATTACATTCTGCATCCAATGAGTACCCACTCAGCATACTTTTGACGGACCCTGCTACCCCAAAAACATAAAATACCTAAAAAATGGAATGATGATGTCATCATTTCATTTTTTCAAGTATTTCTTGTTTTTGGGGTAGCGGGGTTCATCAAAAGTATGTCGAGTGGGTACTCGTTGGATGTGGAATTTAATTCCGCATCCAACGAGCTCTCCCGATCGAAATTTGAGTAAAAACTCGGGGAGATATGTCAAAAATACAAACAAAAAAATAGTTTTTTTTATGATACCTATCCCCAAAGTTATATTAAAAAAGTGTTTAAGACCTATATGGTATTTAAAATTTAAAGCAATTTCATTGGCTAACACATGATGACATGGAATTTGAATAAAATTTAAAAGGCCCATTTTGAGTTGAAATTTCCTCTAATGCTTGTCAAAATGCTTTTGAAATCGTAAAAGATAAACTATTGGTGGCACCAATACTAAGGGGTCCCGATTGGTCCCTTCCTTTTCATATATCCATTGATGCCTCTGATACAGCCATAGGAGGAGTCCTCAGCCAAAAAAAGGACCAAGAACCTTATGCCATTTATTTTATTAGCAAAAATTTGACTCTTGGCGAACTTAATTACACTGTTGCTGAAAAATAATTTTTTGGTGGTAGTTTATTCTATTAATAATTTGCCATTACATTAGAGGTTATGAAGTTTTTGCGCATACAGATCAGTCCACCATTATATTTCTAATGAATAAACCAATTACCAATGGTAGAGTGACTCGGTGGCTTCTTTTCTTGCAAGACTTTAACATTACCGTCATTGAACGACCTTGTAAAGAAAATCTAGTATGCAATTTAAAGTTCAGTTTGTTTATTAACATGCAATGGTCTCTTTATTTTCATGAATTTGTTTAAGTTTATTTCACTGTCAAATTTTCTTAATAACTAGGTTTACTTATTACCTTTATGCATTGGATTTACATCTGCACGAATTCAACTGAAGATTAGCTCATTTAGGTTAATTTCTCTTATTTTAACTGTGCAAACTGTCATTCAGACAACCTGTTTAAACTGTTATTCGGCCACCCCTTTCAGACCTATAGTTCAGTCTGTCATTCATCCCACTATTTTTTTTTAGTGTTTTTAATGAGTTCTGAGATTGTTTCCAGTTATGTTTCTTTAGTGTTTGAAGTATGATTTGACTGTAATAGTTAAAGAATAGT
The DNA here is from genome assembly GCA_001517045.1 of Pseudotsuga menziesii. NCBI lineage: Eukaryota > Viridiplantae > Streptophyta > Pinopsida > Pinales > Pinaceae > Pseudotsuga > Pseudotsuga menziesii. The sequence continues at coordinate 209,701 of LPNX010839654.1, forward strand.
TTTATTTTATATTAATTTGAATTTGAATTGTTTTAGATTATTTATTAAAATTTATCTTATTTCTTTTCACCTTTGAATATGTGTTAAGCTATTTCATGTTTTTTTTCTTGAGTCTGTTTGTGATTCTTTTTACTGTTGTATTTTTTGTGTTCATGCCTTTCGACTAATTTATCTGTTTGCATGTAAAATTTAGTATTGTGTGTGATATCTTTAGCATGCTTTTAGGTTATTCCTTTCTCATTGTGTGATTACTGAAAGAGACTTGTAGGAAAGAATTCAAAGATATCCCTATCAAGTTTTCTACTTGTTTCTTCTTATTAAACTTTCTTTATTAAGTTTTCTACTTGTTTCTTTTATTAAGTTTTCTACTTGCTTAGTAATTAGGTCTTCCTTGCATCTTAGTTTCCTATTTGAAAAGTTAGTTGTTGATAGTATCATTTTCAGTTTAAAGTTATTTACTTATAAAATAAATTGTCAATTATTTAGTTTAATATTTTGTTCCGGTTTAATTACTTTAATAATTGAATTATTAGGAGTTTGACTCAGTTTTTCATTTTGAAAGATATTTCGATCATCTTTTAGTTAAAATATTTACATGACACCCTGTACCTTCTCATATGTTTTGTATCAACTCTAAGCCTACAAACCTCGGTTGATAATTAAATATTAGGTGAATTAATCTAGACGTTATAATACCCAACATTTTGGCGACGTTGACATGGAGTTGTTTTGTCAGGTAGATAGAATTACATATGAATTTTAGAAATAGGTCGGTGGTGGGGTAGTGGCAAGACAAGAGGTAAGTGTAGAAATTCAGGCCAGCAATAGATTAATTTTACCCACAACAATTATCAATTGATCATGCAAAATTGTTAACAAGAGAGACTGAATATGGAGCTGTAACACAAAATTATATTAACTGAGTGTACAATAGCCAACCCTGTAATATCATAGGCTGCTGAATAAATAGAATACATGAAGAAATAGAATGCATGAGGAAGCATCCAAATCTAGCATAAAGCAGGCTTACTATAATTAAGCAAATCCCCCATAGGTGTAAAAAGTTGATCCCAAATCTGTCATGGAGCTCACGAATTGGCAAGGGTGCATGGGCAAGATAAAGAGTGGTGGAATGGAAACTCATACATGCTTGTGCATGGAGAAAATAGTGGAGGATGAAGAGGACAAAAAACTAGTTCATCTCACCTAGTCTAGCTTTTCTATGTGCCTTAAAACACTGAAAAAGCAGGCAGTAAAGCAGAAAAAGCAGATAGGCGCCTAGGAGGCTAGAAATAAAGCAGATTTGATTCCTAAGGATTTCCCAAGTGCTACATGAGTCAGATATGGCAAGTTTGACCTCTATGGATAGGCAATTAGCAACTTGCACAAGGTGGGACACATGAACTAGGAAAATAAGACAAAAATAAATGAATTAATGTCTAAGTGGGTAAACTATGGGTTGATTATTCTAACACCCCCCCTTAAGCCTGACTTTATGAGTAATATATCAAAAATATAGGGCCTAGAAACAAGGCTTAGTCACCCTTTTACATACTGCAAGTCCATACAACCAAGGAAAGAGGCAAAACCAACTTGGGAAAATCCTCCCTTAAACATGGACTGTAAAACAAAATTGTAGAATCTTGTCTCCACTCATGCCTTTACAGCATGATCAGCAATCCCCAACAGTGATTTGAGATTGTTGAAGGTCTTATCACAAAATTCTTTGGTGAAGATATCAGCTACTTGTTCTGAAGATGAACAAAAGAGTAGGTGAATGGTGCTCTATAGAAGATCCCATGTGTCCTTGTTCCCTGAACAAAGTTAAGGATCCTTTTGGCTGCTTTCCAATGGATCTCATGAGGCTGATCCATGTATCTAGAAGCCACACTTACTGCATAACAAATATCAGGTCGAGTATGTGTCAAATACAATAAACATCCAATCAATTTCCTATACAGTGTATTGTTTACCATCGGTGGAGAATCATCTTCCTCCAGCTTCACTCCTGAAAGGAAAGGAGTTTTGCTTACTTTGCAGTCTTGCATTCTGAATTTGATCAGCAAATACAAGGCATACTTGGACTGGTGCACCTTTATTCTAGCTTTTGTTTGAGCAATCTCAAGCCCCAGAAATTGACTTAAGAGCCCCAAATTTGTCATGGAGAAGGATTGGTTCATAGCTCCTTTTAAGAAAGCAATCTCAGCCTGTGAGCTTCCTGTAATGAGGAGGTCATCAACATATAACACAATGATCATTAATGAACCATTAACAGACTTCAAATAGACATTTGGATCTGATTTTCACCGAACAAAATTCAGAGATAGCAAGAAGCTATCTATCTTGGCATACCAAGCCCTGGGGGCTTGCTTTAGCCCATACAATGAATTTTTCAACCTACACACAAGAGAAGGGTTACTAAAAAAACCTTGATACTGCTGCATATATATCTCCTCAGTGAGATCTCCATTCGGAAAGGCATGCTTTACATCCATATGATGTACCTCCCATTGCCTTGAGGCTGCAATGGCTAGAGCTATCCTGATGGAATCCATATTTGCCACTGGGGAAAATGTCTCATTGTAATCGATGCCATGAACCTGTGAGTAGCCTTTAGCTACCAATCTAGCCCTGTACTTTAGTGGTGAACCATCAGCAGCAAACTTGGTCTTATAGACCCACTTACACTGGACTAACTTTCTTCCTGGAGGAAGATCCACTAGCTCCCATGTGTTGCTCTTCTGTAGCGAGTTGAAATCCTCCTTCATGGAAGCTTGCCATCTTGGATATCCTACTGCTTATTCATATGTTTGAGGATCAGACTCCACCATCAAATAGCATTTTTCAGTAAACATAGGGTCCTGCATGCATAGACCACTCTCAAATTGTGATCTAGTCCTCCTTGGGTCATTGGGATCCCCAGCTAGCTCTCCTGCTGCATGTAGTGTCTTGGCTACCCATTTTGGACTTGTGGGGCTGTTTGGGTCTGCAATAAAATCATCTCCATTAGACAAATAAGAATCAGCATGTTCAACAAACTCTTTACTTACTTATTTAGGTTCAGGTGGTGAAGAGGCTTCACCAACTTCCACTGCTGCAAGGGGTTCTTCTTCAAACTGAACACACCTTTCAATGAAGGCTTTGTTTGTGCTAAAATTTATCAAATTGTACCCTTTTGAATCTTCAGAGTATCCAACAAAAAGACACTCTTGGCTTTGGGGCTGCAAAGCCTTCCTCTTCTCTGTTGGAATCCTAGCCCAAGCCTTTGAGCCAAAAATCCTGAAATGGGTCACATCTGGCTTGTGCCCACTCCATGCTTCGAAGGGAGTCATGTCATCAAGATATTTGTGAGGCACCCTATTCTAGATATAGGATGCACAGTTGATAGCTTTGGCCCATTACTTTGGTGGCAAAGTTTTGTCCTCCATCATGCATGTTGCCATCTCCTTAGCTATAGAAGATCCCATGTGTCCTTGTTCCCTGAACAAAGTTAAGGATCCTTTTGGCTGCTTTCCAATGGATCTCATGAGGCTAATCCATGTATCTAGAAGCCACACTTACTGCATAACAAAGATCATATCGAGTATGTGTCAAATACAATAAACATCCAATCAATTGCCTATACAGTGTATTGTTTACCATCGATGGAGAATCATCTTCCTCCAGCTTCACTCCTGAAAGG